>MDSB01000004.1:557148-644395 GCA_001754015.1 Brettanomyces anomalus
ATTATATTATTATATATATCTTTATATAGATACATTTTTTTTTTCTTCTCTTCTCAAACTTGATCTGTCAATCTCACACAACCAAGCATTACTATCACTCATTTCGCACCGATCTCTTTCATTTTGTAACCGCTGGATCATCGAATCAATTCAACTTGCACAGGTCACCCCATACTAAGACAATATCCATTATCGCAAAAGCAAGGACTTAACATATATAAATTTGGTATCAGGTTCTACCCCAGTATTGCAATCACACACAAACCTTGCTAAAGCACCATTACTGCCAACACAGAAAAAGACTCACTACATGGATTCGCATCACGAATGAATTCCATCAGGTCTATTAACCGATCATTGATAAGGGGAAAGCCCCAGATAGCATCCAACAGCTTGACCGAAAGCAATATTGATCTCCGCCCAACATTCCCTTTGCATTCTAAAGATTTCAAAGATATCTCTTCGATGTCTGATGCTGACATAGTGGGGCGGGCATCCCCAGAATCCATTGGTATCCATCAGCATATGTCGTTTGATCATGAGTTCTACAAAGATGGCGTGCCCGAAGACCCCAAACCTGTCCACACAATACTGAAATTTGTTATAGAAGTCGTTTTATTCCTTCCCAAATACATCGTCTACAAGCCGGTGAGATATATCGTATTCGTTGTCACATACCCCGTTCGGATCATCATATATCTCTTGTTCTATAGAGTTCGCATACAGATATCACAGGAGAAGAACACGGGTGAGGAGCGAACGGCCGGTTCTGGAAATCCCAAAAATTGCCCCGATAACAGCGCACCTGACAAGAATTCGTCACCCCCAGCAAGCAAGGAAGACCAGGGTCCGCATCACGCCAATGAAGACGATATAAAGTTTGAAGTTGCGGAAAAGGACGACGATTGCATAAAGTCTCCACAGGGAATAGTACCAGTTCATAAAAGAACAGATTCGTCTCTCTCTTCATTATCTCTTAAAGTCGACCCCAAAGAGCGAAATGACGCACTCCAGGGGATCAGGACTTCACACAGGTTTACACCGCCCTCAAAAACAAAAAGTCACGGCTCCAGTCCGTCGAGAAAAAGGCCCCACAAGAAAACATTCATCTTTCCAAGGCTTCTTTTCAACTTTGACATCAACCATCCACCTAAAATGGTGAAGAAAACGCTTGTTCTCGACTTGGACGAGACTCTAATTCATTCGTTGTCGCGTTACAACTCTTCAATCCTCACAAAAAATAAAGGAACTTCGGTGGAAGTCCGCCTCAACAACTCTGGCCTAACCACACTCTACCACATATATAAAAGACCCCATGTTGATGAATTCCTCTCGATAGTTCGTCACTGGTACAACCTCGTGTGCTTCACTGCTTCCATCAAGGAGTACGCTGATCCAGTTATCAATTATCTTGAAGAACAAGTCAAGCTAAGAGATAAAACTGACACGATATCTCAGCCTGCACTTTCTTCACCCATCAGCGAAAGCGAACCACCAGTCAGTGGCGACAACCAGGTATTCTCCCACAGATTTTACAGGGACTCGTGCATCTTTGTCGAGGGCAAGGGCTACGTGAAAAATCTCAACGTCCTCACTGGCCGCTCTGACTCGAAATCGTCCATGTCGCCTCGGTTGTCATCATCCGTACACCGAAACTCCATGGACACTCCAACGCCAACACCAACGCCAACACCATCGCCATCACCATCGTCACGGGCTACATTTGGCAAAGACAGAGCTGGGACGCTTTCCCGGCCCGGGAGTACCACCAGCTCAAGTTCACACCATATTCATAGAGGTAAATCTTTCAGCCGAGCAAGAAACTCGAGACACACGGATCTCTCAAAGATTGTCATTGTGGATAATTCGCCAATCAGTTATTCACACCATAAGGATAACGGTGTGATGATTGAGGGTTGGATAAACGACCCTGGAGATGTCGAGTTGCTCTCGTTGCTACCTCTATTGAATGGACTTCGGTTCACGAGCGATGTGCGAACTATTCTCAGCTTAAAGAACGGCCAGTCGGCTTTCAGGTGATGTCGTATTGCATTACGCTTGATCGATACGGTTGATCATTACTTTTTATAATCGATATGAGCGCACACGTTTTAATAGTATTAGTATATGATATGAAACAAGCGTAGAGGTGAGGCATATCAGTAAAGTAGGAAGCACGAAATGTAAGTAAGGTAGGAAGTAAGATAAATAAATAAAGGAATATACAGAAGAAGAAAAGTAGAAAGGGTGAAAACCAAAAGCAAATTGAAACAAACCACTCATCATCCAGTCTTGCTTTTGCACACCTCCTCCACTTACATACTCATCTACTCACTCATTCATCTACTCACCCACCTGATGTCCTCGCATTGGCTTCACTATCCTTAGGTTTAGTCCAATGCCCTTCCCATTACCCCTTGGCTTTCCAACAGCTGAACGGCCAACAGACTTGAAGTTCTCCTTATTGCTTGCTAGGGTACCGACTGGATTTGAAGTATGGTCCACGGAAGTTTGTATGGCAGAAAGACGGTCTTTCAGACTTCCTAGTCTATTCTTGAAGCCCGCTGAATTTACGTTAAGCAATGCCTCTCTTGCGACTAGCTGAGTTTGAAGATCTGCAATCCGGGAATCTTTCAACTTGCTCACTTTTTTCATCGCCTCAATCTCTCTTCTAAGCTTCTGATTCTGCTCCCCAATTCCATCTAGCTGGTTGTCAAACTTGTCGAGTTCCTTGCCCAAAACGGCGAGCTTCTCTGTGCTATCTTTGCTTTTACCACCATTGACACTGTAATACCTCCTGAGCTTCTCTTTCAAAAGCCTATTCTCCTCTTCAAGAAGAGTTATCCGCTTGGACATCGTCCCCAACCGTTTGGAGTTATCTGTATTGAGCTTCAGCTGCTCCAAGTACCGCTTCTTCAACTCATTTGTGCTGAGCTCGCTATTCATGTGAACGGAATTGGTTATGCGCTTTGCTCGCGAGCCAAACCGAAGCGTTGACAACGTCTCTACGCAGTTTGACTCAATCGGTGAGCAGTTGATAATAAGCGTTGTCCTAGAATTGCCACCAAGAGATTCTTGAAGTATTCTGGTAAGCTTTGAGTTACGATACGGAATATGGCGAGACTTTCCATCAGTTAGACTATTTATCACATTTCCAAGCGCTGAAAGTGACGAGTTGATCTTCTTTGCCTCCTCTAGAAGCTGCCCCGTAGCTCCTGTCTTGTCGATCTTCTCGGAGCCTGCTAAATCAACTAAGAACAGATTCCCCGTTTTCACCATCCCTCCGTCTAAGTCCTTTGAACTGAGCTTGATCTGGAAGATCGAGTGCGATCTTGAGCTTTGGTTGTTCATAACAGTGGACGCCGTGGTTCGGTTCCGCGACCCCTGGCGAAGAATGGTGTATACATCGGCAAGATTCGCAACGTAGAAAGTCTCTAGGTGCGATACATAAACACCATCGACGTTGTTTTCCCGTATGGCCAAGTGCTTGTTGTTCTGTGGATCCAGCAAGTCCCTCAAATACTCGTTGTATATCTCCAAGTACGACACACCAACTGTGTACTCTAAAGTTTTGGGCGAGGCCTCTATTATCTCGAAGATTCGCTCAAAAATCCGGGGAATCAAACCTCGGGCCTCTGGATCTTCCAACTCTCCCATCATAGTGTACGATTTTCCAGCTCCTGTCTGGCCGTAGCAAAGGACCGTGCCGTTGTATCCTTCGGTTAAGTCATCAGTTGTCTGCCGAACAGAGTAATCGAAAATCTCTTGCTGTTTGGTGCTTTCAGAAAATACTCTATCATACATGAAGTCAATCGACTGGTGTCCAGCATCGGTCTGAATTGTCACTGTTTGTAGGTCTGCCTGATAACTTATCACGGATTTTGACGAGATCTCCGGCCTGAACCGCGCTATCACTTTAATATTGTCATTTTTTATGCTCGCAGATCTTTGATGCAAATTAGTTTTGGGTCGCAACGAAGACGCGGATTTTGAACACTCTCCAGTGTTATAACATATTTGCTCGCTGGCCGACATTTCTTGCTGGAATTTGTCAATAAGCGTGTGCCCTTATATGTGTTATTTTTTTGCGCTTTCTCTGGAAACTTAGTAATCAATATCGTGTATCATTTAAAGTTATTCAGGTTACTAAGGAAACAAGAAATATGAAATATGTAAACAAAAACATTCTCAAAAAAAATATACTCATAGTATTCGAACTTCATTCAATAAAATGCTAAGCGCGAATTATTCTCCTCGAACTGGCACCTATTAAAATCGACGCACCGATTGTCCTATTTTTTTTTATTTTCATTTTATTTCTTTACATTTGTACCTATATCCAATCCAGATATGATTTCAAAGGCAAGAGTTTCCAATTCACACCATATTAATAATAACATACAGACCATTGACATTTCAGCAGTGCCTTCTTACAAAACATATCTGTCCTATATAAGAAAGCGAACGATGTCATTACCGATTACTGTTATATACAACTTTCACGAGTTCAAAACCAAGGTTAAACCCTCCACAACTCTAGTTGACGTGCTAGAAAAGAGTTGCAAATATTTCAGCATCCCGGCTTCATCTCATGTCCTCGTTTACAATAACAAAGAGCTTGATCCATCGCTATCATTCCGGTTTTTGAATCTTCCTCATGGAGTGAAAATTCATATAAAGAGTTCAGAGCCAAATACTGGTGGCAACCTGTCGTCTAAAAAGACGTCTACTGTAAATATCAGGCTTCAGATTCTTGCACCAGACAAGGATAATGCTTTCAAACTTACTGGAACTGTTCCAGTGCATTCATTTTCCTCTGATGACACTCTTTATGATGTCATTCAAGAGTATGAGCGGATCACCAAGTGTGACTTATTAGACAGACACTCATATTATGATATTCCAAATTTGGCAAAAAGGGTCCAGTGCTCGTATGTTCCTACAATCCAGACTATTTCAAAGATCGTCACGGGGGTTGATGAGCTCAAGAAGGCCAAACTACGTAATATGGGTCTTGTGAGCGGAAATCACTCTTTAAGGCTTCGTTTTAAGAGACTAAGCGTTTCTTCTGAAGATATCGGACATTCAGAGAACGCTGGGATCCAGCAAAAGAGGATAAATTGTGGTAATGGTAGATCTTTAGTTGAGAGGCCAAAGGAAGAACAAGTGAATGAACACGCTGCAACGAAAACTAGTGAGAAATTGAATAAATCATCTCCTCTGAACAGTTCCACAGATAATTCCAATGTACAGATACAAGGAGAGATCGATAGTGCGAGGGATAATGACAAACTCGATACAAAGATCAATGACAAGTCCCAGAGTACAGGTATAAAAGTTTACAAGCACAAGGACTCGGATAATCATCAAGAAGAGAAGTACGATGAGTCGGAATACAACATGACAATTGATCAAGCCAGAGCATACAGATCTATGCTCTCGAAAATGGCAAGTAATGGACCAATGATGACAAAACGCCAACGTGAAGCTCTCAGAAAGGAGAGACAGCCTACAGTCACAAGCTGCATAATTAGAATTAGATTTCCTGACCACACATTGGTTCAGTTAGAGCTTTCTGCGTCGAAAACGTTGGGCGATCTTTATGAGATTCTAGTGAACGAAGTGCTTGAACTTTCCGATGTGGAAAGAGAAGCTGCAAAAGGTGGAAGTGGCGATACTGGAGATAGTATGGTATTTTTTGAACTCCTCACAATGCACCCTAAAGTGGTTTTATTAGAGAGTAGGGATGACTTTAAGAAAGAGCTAGCAAGTCACTGCGGACTAGGGAGAAGATCTATGCTTATTTATCGGGAAAAGAAGCCCCAAAATAGGACATCATATGTTAGAAAAGAATATCTGCAGAAAGCGATGCCGTTTTCTGCCCTCGATGACGTTAAGATAGATCGCAAAGTAGATCAGGACAAGAAGGAAGAAAAAAGCGCCAATGAAATAGCAAAATCGCTCAGACCACATACTTCGTCAAAGAAGAAGGTGCCCAAGTGGTTCAAACTTGGTAGAATTTGAGGAGTGGATAATTCATATAAAAAATGATTTTTTTTCATTATACATTAACATAAGGTAAGGTAAATACAACAAGGAGAATTCAATAATACCTATAAAGTCGCCAAATGAAAAATAAAAAAATACCTGAATAACAAAACAAACCTGAACAAACCTGAAATATGTAGACGTTGAGAAAGAAAGAAAAAAAGTTCTTTCCTCAATCACCTAATGCGCAAGAGTAGAAACCAATATATCAAAATGTGTCAAATCCTTAATAAAGTCACGGCGTCTTCCATCTTCCAAAGCCTCAGTCATTCCTGGAAGCTGTTGGCCCCCGTATCCAGTGTACCTTCCACTGACAAACACTATATGCTTGAACCAAGGTCTGTTTCTCAAGCCATCCTTGGTCAAAAAGCTCCGCTCGTAGTATTTCAAGAGATGGTTTGTTCTTGCAATTGCGACGACCAATTTCACTCTTTCCCAGAAACTGAGATCATCCCAATGATCATACTCATACTGCTGCTTTTCAGCTGCCGCATCGATGGCTTCGTTTTTCTCAAGGAGCTTCGCAAGGTTTGTCCTCGTGTTGTCTATAACCTGCTTAACTGTGATATTCTTGTGATGTGGACAGTGCGAGCTGAAAGCTTGTGAGTAGAGCCACTTCTCGGGCACCTTGGAAAAGACGGTGTCAGAGAACTGGGCCAACTTCAAAGCGTAATCAGCTGTTTTAAGTTGAATCACCTTCGTCTCGCTCAACTCCAACACCAACAAGCCGGCGTACTTAGCCAAAAGGTTGTGAAATTTGAAGCCAGGGTCGCCGTATTTGGTCATCCAGGTATAACTGTCATATATGGAGTGATAATGGTAAACAGGAGAGTTCTTTCCAGACTGGAAGTTGATATCGACGGCGGGAATGCCAAGATGCTCAAGGAAGACAGTGTAATCAGAACCTGAGCCCAAATTCTGGATTCCAGTTCCTGAAGACACTTTCTCAAAGTGCTCAAGCAAAGTCTGCGACTCCGAATAAGGAAGCTGGGAGGCCACAGAGAGCAAAACATCGTATAGTAATGGAGAAGCGGCCAACTTGAGATTCTTGCCACTGACAGCAGCGTCCAAATTGACGTACGCCACCACATTGGCCTGCAACTTCTTCGCATAGTAAGTACCAAAATCGGTCGATCCTAAGAGCCCGTACTCTTCGCCATCCCAGCTGGCAAACACGATCGTTCTCTGTGGTTTCCAGCCCATTTTAGCCAATTCCCCGAGTCCTCTGGCGATCTCAAGAATTACAGATGATCCAGAATGTGGATCTCCAGCTGACGGAGTCCATGAGTCACGGTGGTTACCGATGAGAATGACGTCGTTTTTCTTCTGGCCCTCAATCTTAGCCAGCACATTGTGCAGAGTGGCAATCGTCGCGTTCTGCCTGTTGTGCACAGAGAGTTGAAAGCCACTGTTAGGCCCCACCGAGTAGTCATAGCCTTTAATAAGGCCTCTGTTCCAGTCAGGAATCTGTGGGCCGTGGCCTGAGATCTTCTTCAAAATGACAGTGGCATCGCGCTCCGAGATTGGAAGTGCGGGAATTCGCGGAATCGAATAGTGTGGATCAGACCGCGACTTATTCTCACCGGGCTTAATAGCATAGCCTGGAGTGGTAGGATCGCCTGGTAAAGATGACAAAAACTGCACCGATCCACGCTGGATCGAGCTTGGGTTTCTTGCCGGACCTTCAGGGTACGCCTTAACGCCGTTGGCCACGGTGATATTTCCATCATCAACAGGGTCATTAAATAGTAGAGCGGCCGACATGTTGTGGTCCTGTGCAAACTTCACCTTGAGACCCCTGAAATTCTTCCCGTATCTCATGACGGCAATTTTCCCTGCAAGAGAGACGTTGAGATGCTCGAGAAGCCGAAAGTCCTCGTACGTGCCGTAATTGCAGAACACATACTCAGCAGTAACGTCTCCAGAAGGAGAATAGCCCAAAAAGGCAGGTCTTGAATGCTGCGAGTATGGATCTTGTTCGTACGAATCCTCGATAAACGATGCATTGTGCACCACCGTGGCCTTTTCGCCCTCTTCCTTTGCAGGTTGCAAAAGTGCCAAAGACTGCTCCTCTGGGTATGCAACATACGAAAGATACTCATCAACAGTTGCATCAAAGCCGAACTGCTCAAACTTATTTGCGGTCCAGTTCACCATGGCCAGGTTTGTTCCCGCAAGTTGTTCTGAGCTTCCATATTGCTTCGACCAGTTGCCTGCTAGGTTCTCCTCGAGTGTTGCCAAGTATGCCTTACCTAGCACATCCTTAGGTAAGTAGCTTCTTAGAGGAGTAGCGTCATTTGGAGCGGTTAGCTGGATTTTCGATATGTTCACAGCGTACCGGATGCCCAAGACCTCGATTGTAAGCAGAATGAGGATACCAATCAAAGTGATCGCCCTTTTCAATGAGAGCCTTGTTGTGCCTTGTGAGGCAGTTTTGTCGTATACTAACGTCTGATCATCCAGATTCAAAGGGTGATCAAGCTTTTTATATTGCCCACTTCCTGGTTTTTCGTCCATGATGTCGTTCAATCCCTGTTATCTCTCTATTGCTTGAACTACAATAGCTTCAAAAGAAAAAAGTAGTGCTAACATGAAAAGAAATCAAAGTGTCAATGAGACGAGATTTTAATTCTAGGCTCGATGGGAACGATAAGGAGATTAAATGTCAAAAGATGGAAAAAATAAAAATATGGAATGCAAAAAAAAAGGTAGCTAATTTTTGATTATCATTAATAATGTCACAGCACACTAATCGATAATGCGGAAAACTGGGGCGTCCGACAGTTTCACTGATGTGCAATGAGACGATCAGCAAAGGCGGGAAGGGAAATCTTCAGCATCCCTAGACATGTTTATCTCTGAGCTTTTATCTCTGAGCTTTTATCTCTGAGCTTTCCTAGAGATGTCGCACTTTGCATACTACAAGTGTCAAATATACAGTTCGAGATCTTTGGCACTAACCCGCAAGCAATGTCAGTCCTGTGCTTCCCGCATTGTATAGTTGCCGTATTGGTGATTCAGCCATCGTAAAGGAAAATCACTGTTATCTGATTGTTTGGGAGATTTTTTAACCATTTTTATATGTTTTTGCCCGTACCAGTTCCAGCTTCTACGAGATCTCTGCATACTCGTACTTTCTATACGACCTATGTATGCATTCACCATTTTTCCCCCTGAACTCTTTCACTTTCAGCCAAAGAAGTGGCCAGCAGAGCTGTGGCTATTATGTGAAAATCGCTGTGTCAATGCTGGAGTACATAGGCAATCCTGGTATATAATTTCATTGAAAAGTCCGTCTAGTGCAAAATCGGCACTACCGGATACCAGCACCTTCCGTGTGAGGTAAAGCGAAATAGCAGAATTGCGGCAGAATTTTCCGGAACAGCAAGAAAGACCAAAAAAAAAATAAAAAATAAAAAAAATAAAAAAATTCAGATACCAACCAAACTCACAATTTGCATGATGCTTATTATTCTAAGCCGCTTATTCCCGCCCTGAGACTACTAACCTAACGGTAGCCATATATTTGTTTGGTTAAGTGTAATCAATTCTTTTAGATTCTTTTAGATTTTGTCCAATTTTTTATCGCTATGCTGCCGATAGTCATCCTTTCCAGTGCCACACTGAATCGGCTGAACACCTACCAAGAGGCTTTGTAGCAATTGGCCAGAAATCCTAGACCAGCCTCAGTCTTCACTCTGGATACATGCGACAAATTTGGCTTCCGCTACCTCATGCTGCAGTTTTAGCTATGCCATTTTTTCCCAAAAAAATTATCAAGTTTTATACTTTTTTCCTATCTGAGGAACCTTGAACCAAACTTGAGAATTTACTATCCGGGCCTTGGAACAGGCTCCAGTTTCCGGTGGTTTCCCGTTAGTGGGCCCTAAAATTTTTCTCCGACTGTTATTTTTAATTGATTTTTTATTTATTTTTTTATTTTTTTTGTTACTTTTTTTTTTAATGCGTTCTGCTGTATTTATTACCATTCTCACCCAGTTGGCTCTCAGCCGCTTGCTTGTTCCTTTTTCCTCAAGACGTACACACCTACACATTTGTTAAAAGAAAACCGTATAAACACCAACAACTCACCAACTTATTTTCTTTCACAAGCACATCTCGGTTGCACGATTTTGCTTCTCTCTTTGTTTGTGTCATATTACTCATCAGCTCATAGATAAAGCCCAAGCCCCCCAATTAATTTAGAAGAAAGACGGCATTGTTTCTGTCATATTATTTATCAGCACATAGATAAAGCCCAAGCCCCCCCTCCAATTAATTTAGAAGAAAGACGGCATTAAATTTTTGCCTCTTCATTCAATCATAGTCATCAATAAAACTTGCAGACAGCTTGCGATAAACACTAAGACTCAACCGCCACAGTCAGACATGATCACAACCACTGCCACACGGCTGGGAACATCCCCAGCTGGCGCTCAATACATACGGATGACCTCGTTTGACGATGAGAGACCATCTTCCGACTACCCACGTTCGCGGTCGCAGTCTCTGAGCTTACAGAAAACCGCGTTAGATGCTTCTAGAAGGCTTTCTGTCAGTGCAGTGTCGGGCAGCAAGGGCAATGGCAGCAGCAAGGATAAAGCACATGCCGGTTCTCGCAGTCGCTCGTCGACTTACGGCCGGAATTCAAGGGCTGCTCAGTCGTTTTCCCGCCATGATGAGCATCATACTGGATTCTTCCTCTTCAACTTGATCCTCATGTTGTACGACGAATACAAGGCCGCCTCCAAGGATGGTAACTCATTGGTTGGCATCAGAGTCGGGTATAGACCAACATTGCGGAAATTCCGTCACCTCTCCACATTTGCAAAGGCCAATGTGGCATTGTGCACGTTCGTCTTCCTTCTTGTGCTCTACGTAATTCCCGTCCACCTGTTTTTTAAGCTTCTGATTGCAGCAGCGTTGGTCACAGTGAGCACGGTCCCGGTTTTGTCGCAGTTCTTTTTCTACGCAATGCCCGTTTTATCTTGGGTTTTCTTTTTCTTTTCCGCTTCGAAGTTTCCCCAATCTTGGAGACCTCCAATTTCCGTCAAGGTCCTCCCAGCAATGGAGAACATTCTTTACGGTGACAACTTGTCGAACATCTTGGCCGCCTACCACAACACCTTCTTCGATTTGTTGGCTTGGCTTCCTTACGGAATAATCCACTTTTGTGGTCCATTTGTTGTTGCCGCTTTAATCTGGCTCTTTGGCCCTCCTACAGCCTTGAGATACTTCAGCTGGAGTTTTGGTTACATGAATCTTTTAGGTGTCCTCATGCAGCAGCTCACGCCGGCCGCTCCTCCTTGGTACAAGAACCTTTATGGTTTGCATGCTGCAAACTACAGCATGTCTGGTTCTCCTGGTGGTTTGGGACGTATCGATAAGCTTTTCGGCTTCGACATGTACACCTCCACTTTCAGCAATTCCCCGATCATTTTTGGCGCCTTGCCATCATTACACTCCGCCTGTTCAACTATGAGTGCGCTCTGGTTGTCGTATCTTTTCCCTAAATTCAAGCTCTGCTTCATTGGCTACGTTTGCTGGTTATGGTGGGCTACAATGTACCTCACACACCACTATTTCTTTGACGTTACGACGGGTACTGCGATGGCCATCACTTTCTTCTACATGGTCAAGCTCACTTATCTTCCTGTTAGAGATCCTCGTTGCTGGTGCAGATTCAACTACACCGACATCAAAACATACGATCTTCTTGGAAATGATCCATTGGCTGATCAGGTCAATGACGATTCTAATTCCGGCGAGGTTTTGGAGACCACCATTCCTAAAATTTCATCGGAGATGGTTGTGTGATCTATTTTTTTTTTCACCTGTCTTGTCATTTAATCATTATCACGAGAGTTCTCTACAAGTGCTTTTTGTATTTTTTTTTTTTCTTATTCTTCTTCTTTTGTTGTTGCCGTTTTGTTCTATTGGGGAAAGCGTCAACTATTATAAACTGGGCGGCTCCGTGTTCTAGAGATGTGTTTGATTTGATTTCATCCGATTTTTTTTCTGTTTAGATGGTTTGGTCTTTCTTTATAATTCATCCTTATCATCCTCTCTCTTGCTCGCCAACTGGGGCTTAATTTTCAGCATTTTTGTGTTTTTTTCTATTTCAGCTTCAGCCCTTTTTTGTTCACTGCAGTTGGCATAAAGTTTAGTTTCTTATAATATATATATGGTTCTAATTAGTACATGCTTGCGAGCTATCGCATTAATCGGAAAGTAATCATGAATATGTTATTTTAGCATCTATCTATCTAGCGTATTCTTATTCACTAACTCTGTGTCTTGAAGTCTATCAAGAGATCTCCAAACATATCGTTTTTCTTCTTACTCTCACCAGCATTCCTCATGCCATCCTTGCCATTGCCACTTTCTTTCTGTGTAGTTCCACCCAGATTTGATGTGTTCTGGACTGGAATGTGGACGATGTTCGAATTTCCACCCTGTGCTACCTCAAAGTCGCCGAAATCGTCTATTCCCAAAGAGGAAAGAAGATTAACAGGCGATGAGGCCACTTTTTGAGCCTCCTCTGGCTTTTTGTTCTTTGATCCTCCGATCTGTAGGCTTCCAAACTCATCTGCCCAAACATTTTCTTCCTGTGTTGTTCCTGCATTCTCATCAGTTGCAATCTCATTCTTTACAGGAGTAGGGTTGAACGTTTCGGGATCTTCCGCTCCTGTTAGAGCATCGTTTGCTCCATATGAGGCATAAGAAGCGTCTGGGAACTCGTCTTGGCGGATTCTATGGTCGTTGAAGTTGTAGTCATGCTCATCATAGCCCGTACCATAGCGGGAATGTTGGCCTTCTGGAAATCGCACGCTTCTAGAAGAGCTTTGCGAGTGGCGGTGGCCTTTACCTGTAATAATACTGCTAATGCTGTTTGAAACGGAGGACACACGAGACCGGCCAAACGGGTTCCGATGCGCCTTAACTGAGCTATCAGTCGAAAGACGGCCTTGGGCAGCAATCTTCTTTTCGGTCGGCCTCAGTTTGGACCTTTCCTCTGAGATTAACTCATCGCTTGAGAGCAAATCAAGCAGTCTCTGGGCCAAATTGTGCACCTGTTTCTCGTGCACCAGAACTAGGCCATCGTAGCATATCTTCACTTTGTACTGCTTCAAGTCCTCAAACGTCGATGTGTGCATCTTTATGTCGTCGGCAATGTCATAAGTGGTGTGGCCTCTGTCTGTGCGATAGCAGTTCAAGAGCAGGTACTCCATGAGGTTCAAGCACTTCACAATGATGAGAAACTCATACCCCTTCACCACAAAATTCCTCTTGAGCTTCTCATAGATGCTACTGCCGTGCTGGTGAGCCGAATACTCTTTGATCCGATCAATGATAAAGTTCACCACATACTGTGAAATCTCGTGCGTGGTCGCAGGGTCAATGTGACCGGAAAGATCGATGTCATTGTAATAAGACTCGTTCTGTGAGCCTGAATACGTTAAAATGTATCGAAGTAGTTGCTTCTTCTGCTCAGTGGTCGGCCCCCAAGTGTCTGTGTTTGTCGCCTGACGAATCAAATTCTCGATGTGCGAATATCCGGCAACCGCGTTCTGTATCTTCCGTCCGTATTTTCTGACGTCGTACATTGGAATTGTGGAACTCTATGAAACTTCGCTGTATAAGCTATCAAGTGTTTTTGTATGAAGTTAGCTGCGAATTAGTTAAGAATTGGCTTGAGTATGGTCATAATCTGTTCGCAAAACCTTATTTACGTTTCTTAGTCCCGAATCGCCCGAGTGATTCCAACAACGTTGGGCCTATAATTTTCCCCAGAGGCATTCCTGTATTACAAGTTTAGCGACCCGTCGATCGGGCAGAGTGTTTAGCCGAGTGTACCGTCATCATGCCCAATTGACTCTAGAGCTAAATAAAAGTATATCAAGATGATTGGTGTGATAATACATTGTGTTCTGAGTCGAAATGAGTTCACTAAAGTAAAAAGAAATGAAAACGAATGAACAATTCAGTGAAGAGAAATTTGAAGGATAAAGTGCCCTGTTAGTTGGTAAAGCCTTGTACATATACAAATTTATTTTCACGCTGTTATAATAATTAATACCCAGAAGATACGTCGACCTGTTTCACATTGGCACAATAATGTGCACAATAACAAAAGCATGTATTAAAGGGTGTTGAATTCAATAAAGAGCTGCAAAACTGTACCGCATAATGAGAATCGAAATTGACTAACAACTAGTTGTTGGTACACATAACTTCTACAATAACATATCCAGTTCCAGGCCCTTAGACCATCTGAGAACACATTGTACGCCTATATACAGCTCAGATAATCACGAGTCGAATTAATATAAAAATAGAGAAGGACAAATTTCTCAGCTTTTTCAGACAAATTTCAGTCAATCGATCAAGCCTAGCCTATAAAAAAGCAAACAAATAACATCAAACAAAATAATTCATTTCGGGCCGGAGCGCACTTACAACTCACCGGAATCAGAAACAACGATTCTAGCTCTGGTAGCGCCGGAAGGAGAGCCCAAGGACTCAACCTTCTTAACAACGTCCATACCGTCAATAACCTCACCGAAAACAACATGCTTTCCGTTCAACCATGGAGTGACAACAGTGGTGATGAAGAACTGGGAACCGTTGGTGTTTGGACCAGCGTTGGCCATGGACAACATACCTGGCTTGCTGTGCTTGTGGATGAAGTTCTCGTCTGCGAACTTGGTTCCGTAGATGGACTTACCACCAGTACCGTTGAAGTTGGTGAAGTCACCACCCTGCAACATGAACTGTGGGATCACTCTGTGGAAGATAGATCCCTTGTATCCGAAGCCCTTCTCACCAGTGCACAAAGCTCTGAAGTTCTCAGCTGTCTTTGGAACATCATCGTACAAAGAGAAGGTAATTCTTCCCAATGGCTTGCCTGTTCGAAGTATCATTTCGGTCTTGTTAGTAAATGGAACTTGGCTTCCTGCCTAGCTTCCCCCAGTTTAGGGTAAAGGTGTAGACATTGGATAATGACGTAATGACATGGTTTCACAATTTCTCCCCCTTCTACCATTCCATTCCAAAATGCTTACCATCAGCAGTAACGTCGAAGTAGGTCTTAGTCATTTTGGTTAATTTGTTTCAATGTTAGCAAAATAGACGCTTATCAAGTCCCAATTTCCCCACCGCCAACGTAAAGAGCAAACTGTGCTTTAGTAGATTAAAATTGAAAAACTGCTGCCGGAGGCGAAAGGACATCGAGGCTCCAGAATTTTTTTTTTTTTTTTTTTCCTGTACATTTTTTAAGGAGGCACATAAAGAAATCAGGAGGCCATTGGGAAAAGTTCGCAGAACAATCATAATAATAGAAAGTCCTAGATGAAGTTGGCAATTAGTTAGTTAGTTATTCATAATACCGGAGGAAATTTTTATAATGCGAAAAATGAATACAATTCGAAATAAAAATACTCAATAGAAATGTATTGCCGTGATGATGCCCAGTAGTGCTGATTCTTAGTAATCACACCGGAAAATTATCCACCTTTTGCATCTATGAAATTATTATTCATTTCATCTAATAACCGTGAGGCCATGGTAAAAACTCCATTAAACGATTGTAAAGGTTGGCAATGTTAGCTGTTGCTTTATTTGTGCATTAACACCGTTCTGTGTTGAATTTGTTTACTTCATCATTACGGTATAATTTGTTAATTAGTATTCCTTGGCCACTGCTTTTTTAAGAATTTTTTTTTTTTACCGCCAGCATACTCAATCTTAGGATTAGTTTTAGTTCAAGCGCTCGGCTAAAACATATCCACTATTTCAGCATTTATTGCCACATTATTACCGGTTTTCTCCCATTTTTAGACTACTTTCATCGATGATATCCGCCCAACACAATAAGTTGTTATAGCTGGCCAAATGGGCCATCGTCTCCCTGCTGCCCTAGGTTCTCTGTTATGAATCAAGTTGGTATTTCTTGCCATTATTCCTACTCCCAATACAATTTTACATTGGCATTTTATTTTTTTTTTTTTTTTTCTTCCTCCTTCCATATTGATCTCCTCTCCTGTTAAATAATTGAATATTTTTTTGTTCCGAATGTCAAACTTTTTTTTTAACATATTTTTCGAATTTGCTATTATTCTTGAGACTCCTGTAATGAAAAAGATCTGAAAGATGATGAATCAAATCAGCTCAACTTTAGAGTCTTTAAAAAAAAATTAAAAAAAAAAAGAGCCAGCACCTACAGAAAAGTGCAATTCATGACTCTGCTGAGCTATGGTGTTCGGATGTGTAACTATCCAGGAACACAATCAGCAAATGACCTATAGGAAGGCCAATCTTCTCATACCTACGATATAACTATTGGTACTATGTGTTCTTTCGTCTCTATACATTTATATACATGAAACATGTCATTTGCGTTATGGCGTAGGCTTTCAATCAATAGCCTGTAGGCTCATCTAAGAATTTCACAAACTGCAACACCTTTGCACAGAACTTCTTAAATTCTGCCTCTTTCTCCTCTTGGCTCATCTCCTCCTTGACATCAGAAAGTAGAGAGACCTTGTAAGACTCGCATAAGCCATTGTTAATCACCTCGTAGATTACAGGCATCTTCCTATACTCAAGTTCGATGGTTCTCTTCAGGTTGACCTCTGTAATCACATATGGAACATAGTCCTGCTGTTCATGACGGGCTGCTTGAATAAAGTCTGCTTTGCGATCGCCCATTCTGATTGGAACAGTCCTGTTTTGTAGTGTATGTATAAGCTTCCTTAATGATATGTTGTCCTCCAATTTCAAAAGACCGTTTGGTATTCTATGCAAGAACTTAAATAATGGTTTCTGTTTCGATTGGAATGCTAAGTCGTCATCTGCGTTACTGTCTATCAACAGCGAATTGTAACTGGATTGAAAGTTGATGTCCACCGTCCTTTGGGGAAGGGGAACCCGATAATTGTATTCGTACTCATCGACAAAAGTATCGCAACTATCTATTTGTACTTCTTTCCGTATCACATCAAGCCAGACTTCGATGTTTGGAAGTTTTTTAAAGTTGTCAAGACTTCTGAACCCATCCGGAACCAGTTTGACTTGCAGTTTATGTGTGAACTGGTTCTTCACGCCTCCTCCTATTCCAAACAAATGCTGTGATCTATCCAAAAGTTGAAGCTTTGTTATCTTCCCATTCAGTTCTGGTGAATTGCTGTGAAATATGACGTTCGAGTCTGCCGATTTTTTTTCAAAAAGTACTTTTCCCACTGTAGCATTGAGCACATTTGGCAACCAGCTCTCCTGCTTCTTGATCTCTGGATGTAGCATTGCCTGGTTCAACCTCTTCATATCCATACCAATGTTTCTTTCAATAAATTCAACTTCATCCCCAGGCTCAGCTCTGTCTTCTGTTCCAGTTACTTTATCCTGTTTCTCTGATTTCTTCGCATCCAGGCTACCCAACACGGAACTTGCATCTTCGAGAAAGTTGTACTCAAAATCGTCCTCAGCACGTTCTACTTTCCTCTTTAGAGTAGCCACTCTGGACATAATTTCTTCGCCTGATATCAGGAAACTTGATGTTGGCTTTCCCAGCCTACGTTTGGGGACCTTGAGCCGGTAAATTGGTCCATCACTCGTTGCATACCATGGAAGAGAAGAGTCATAAACTTCCCTGAACGATGCGTCAGAAGAATATCTGTCTATAAATGTCTTGTCAATGTTTTTAATCACGGTTTCTGAGCAGTTTGCCGCGTCCAACAGTAGCACCTTTGCGTGGATCAAGTTGGCATGGGTGAATGCACTAAGAATATAGAGTTGGTCTTTCTCACTAACCACGTCAAAGAATGTGTCGCTCAATTCCTGAACTAGATCAACTGGCAGATCCCTGTGTAAAGTATTCCTGTAGAAGTCTTTGAGGTCCTTCATTTCTAAAGTAATCGATTGAACGTTATTCAAAAGTTCATTCCAGGATACTTGGACAAAGTTCACAACTTTCGGATCACCCACAACCTCAAGGTCGTTACCTTCCGGATTTAACGTGAGCTTAGCCCCAAGACGAGACCATGAATTTGTAATAAAGCCCGTGTTCGAGAGTAAAAGAAAAAGCTCTCTTTTATTCTGAAGTGTAATATGTGCCACTTTTTGTAATGCGGCACTGTCTATGACCTTATCCGATATCGATATCTTCCAGTAGTCCTTTATGATTTTGTTGACAACTTTACTCTTATTTGATGACTTCGAAGAAAGAACGTGCTTGGATGTGGCGAAATTCCTGAGCTGCAATAACTTAAATGCGGACTTCATGTCTTTCACTAGCTTGTTGTATCTTTTAACAGATATCACATTTTCGTGTGGATTGAATTCCTCTATCTTCTCAAATATCTGATCGTCTGGAATATCCTTTCTGAAGACCATTAGATCCTTGGCGTCTCTTTCAAAATCTACCATGTTGGTGTAATTCTCCTTCGGCAAGGGTGGTCGATATCCATGATGTCGTCCTCTTTGCAATTTCTCTAGTGGTGAGTACTTTTTGATAAATGGAGCAAGAATAACATGATCGCTATCCACTGGTTTCTCTTCTGCACTTGTCTGCCCAAGAACAGAGTCCAAATTCCATGGCAATTTCTCATTCTGGCTCTCTAACGAAGATTCTTGCTCTTTCTCCCACGGAAGTTTGAATCCCTGTTCGAAAAATGTTTTTTTTAAATCCAAAGATGATTTGTCTAATTGACCGTCATCAGAATGCTTCTCCTTTGAAAACAGAGAAAGATATGCATCAAAAGAATCATCGCCAAGTGTGTCTTTCTGGTCTTCAATTGTATTTGCATCATTATGATCGTCTTTCACGTCCTTTTCCATTCCATTAGATTCATTTGCAGTATTATCCTCTGATTTGCTTAATACTATTGTATTTTCGGCCTGGGGAAGTTTTGTCCCTATATTAGCGTTATTTGTAGTCTTCACATTGAGATCTTTTCCTACATCTGATTGGCCGGTCGAGATCCATCTCTGGTCAATGTGTCTTTTTGTTGGTAATATAGAACGGTCATATCTGAACCTGCATGCAAGATTATGGGATATGGAACAATAGGTCCCTCTTATCAACCCAAATCTCAACATGTCCTACTCTCTATGGCACCACTATATGTTGAATTCTTGATATATGTTTGGGCAGATCAAAATTTGTACTGATAAATTGGGTTTTACCTTGTTTTGGTATTGTTTTATTGCATATATGATACACTTTACTATGAGTGTCGAGCTTCTCAGAACTGCCCCACCGAATTTTTCACTAAGCAAAAAGTATATATTTTTTTTGTCGTTATCTTCTCGGACCTAGAACAGTTTTCGTCCCACTGTTCAGGTAGTTCGCTTACAAGTTTCACAGAAGTTGCTTCAGAGATCAAAGAGATCATCCCTGAGTTTCCATTATCAGTTACTCATCTATATTACAAATATTGCTGTAATGAGTCAATAAGAGTGCACAAATCGATTAGTAAGGCGTACCGTTTAACAGAAAGCATGTGCAGTGTCATGTGTGAAGCATCAGAAAAATCGACATCCTCAGCTGAGAGCACATATACGATTACACAATCAGATAGCTCGAGCACCCACATATCCAAGAAGAGAAGGATCATTTTAAATCAGAAAGCTTATAAGAATATTGAAGATGGAGATGAGTCGGAACGTCACATCGGTATTCCTGAGGCTTGTTATGGCAGTATAGAAAACGCATACAATGATCTAGGCCGGTTCCTGAATTTAGATCGGCAGATTTACTACGAGCTCAAATCGGAGGACTTTAGGGACAATTCCAAGTTTCGGCCCAAGTGGAATAAAACTATTAATGACGTTTACGTATCACCGAGATATCAGGGCTACTTACCGGAGGAACGACTCAAAAATGGACCACTTCTAGAATCCTTGGCCAAGCGAATGGCTCCTCTAGCAAGCAATAAAACACGAAAAGCCTGCATACCGCATTTTCTTATAAACCATAGAAGTATAGCCTCAAGGCCAGAGCATTTCCAAGGCAACATCAACTATTTGAACTTCTTCAATCGAGAGGCTTTTGCGTTTCTTCATTTTGGCCGAACTCAAGATGATCCGGCTCCAAGTTTCAAATACAGTCTTATAGCAGCTGATGGAAGTGTGGAATACAAATTTCTCAAGAGCGGTGAAATTGAGCAAGGCATTCAAAGGACCATGTGGCGACCCAGAGAGAAAGAGCGCTTTTTTCAATTGCTTTCACGATATTCCATCCACAGGCTTGATGCAATACATGAACAGCTGCCGTCGAAATCAAAAGCTGAAATTCTTACATATTACAATGTCCTTAAAAGGCAATTGAAAAAGGTGAAAAACTCTCCAAATAACTTTCATGATCTGATCTCAATGAATGAAATGCCAATAGCCTATGAGATGGGGCCTGAATATACCAAGTTTGAAGAATCACAATCACGCTTCTTGCTAAATGTTGTACCACCAGAAGATTTTGCACGCACTCCTATTAATTCCCGAAAACTTAATCAGTACCACTTGTGGGGGTGCAACGAGGACCTAATCAACTGGCATGAGCTTTCATCTTTCGGTCTTCAAATCGTGAATCCAAAAGCTCGGAAGGGCTTTGAAGAATCACCGGACGATCCACTGGAGATCAAGATGAATACAGCTGTCAAGAATATACCAACATTGACGAAAATAATGCTTAAAGATTTGACAGTTAACTTTGTGTATAATCTCCTGCTTGGTATTGTCGAAAGCAAAATTGCCAAACAAACGGTTCAGAAGCTGTCTTATAACAATCGTGTTTTAATGGCGGTAACAACAAAGGACATAAAGAAATCTTTCCATCATTTAACTAATAGAGAATTTACAGTGATGAATTTTTGGAATAATTTCTTTTCTGAAGTTCGAGGCGATGTTCCTAAAGGTGATACTGAATTTCAAAGTCCTTATCCTATCTATAATAAGCAGGATGAGGAGAGAATGCGTGCTAGTCAGCATGACCAGAACCGTGTCAACGAGAAGAAGATGAAATCAAGACTTGACTTTGAGAAAAAGCTGGCTGATTTTGATACGGCAATTGCAAATACCATTTCATTTGACGATCTCGAGTACACTCTACATGATGAGAACAGAACCAAAGATGATCAAGAGCATGCTAAAATTCGAGGACTTGATGAGCATACAGACGAGTCGTTCGATTTAGACGATAGCGAATGTGCAGATATGGAAATCACAACGGATAGTGAAGGAAGTCTCTCTGATATAAGGGTTGCCAAAGCTAAGAGAGGTAGAAAGAGAAAAAGACCTGAAGATGAGTTCTACGATGATGGAGACAGAGCATTTGTTGAAGATGATCCTAAAACAGATGAGGAGCTTCAGAGGTCGGAAAAGCTATTTTTGATGGAAACCTCATTGTTAGAACGTCTTGATCATGAGGCATCAGTAAAGTATGAGCGACTATGTTTGGGATACATGTTATCACATCCACGCTTTGTGGATACAAACGATGAAGAGCTTGCAAAGTTTTATATTCTTCAAAAGTATTATCCAAAGGAGCTTCCCTTTTATTATGTTGATGATCTACCTGAGATGAAAATATTGCAATCACAGGCAGCTGATAAAAAGATATCTGATGATCGTGAGCAAGCGTTGATTGCATATGTTAGGAGAGAGGAAGCTTTAAACAAATGCTTTTCTAACATCAAAGAGTATGAACAGAGATTGAGATTATATAACAATCTCACACCGGAAGAAAGATCAAAGATTTGGAAAAAGCTTGAGCATGAAAGAAAGGTAAAAGATAGTTTCGAGTCATTTTTTAATTTATATCATTGGATAGAAGGTTCGATTTCATCCGACTCAAAAACAGGTACATTGAACATTCCGCTCGAATACGATGGAGAGTTTGTCCGTTTCGCACATTACAATGAGAACGATCCAGACGAAACATGCGTTTTCAACGATATTACAGATGAAATGTTAGAAGATTATAGCTACCAGTTCAGCTCGTATGATAAATAGTGGTATGAACAATAGGTAAACCTTTACACGATTTCCTGCAGTTGGCCTTATTTCACAGATGCATCATGTACCAATTAATATAGACAAAAATAATTAGAAAAGTAGAATACACAGCACTATTTAATCGCTTCTTCTTTTTCGGTATCGTTCTCATTAAATGGATATATTTTGCACTCCTTCACTGACTGACTCTAGACCTTTAACCTCATCGCGAGCAACCTGTGGTTCACCGCCTTCCTCACCAGCAAGGCCCTTCTCAAAGATCTCCTTGCCAGTCATTTTTCCTTGATGAATCTCTTCAAATCTTTGCCTCTTCCTTTCCTCAATTCCCATCTCTTTGCGGAACATGGTCTGCCACTCTTTGAAGTTTTCTTTGGTCACTTTCGTTCCAGCAAACTTCTTCTGCTCCTCTTTCTCCCTTGTGGCTCTCGTATGCTCCAATTTTTGAGCTTCCACCTCAAGTTTCTTATTGAACATTTGCTCGGCATCATCTTTTAACACTGACGCCAAAGTAAATACGCTAGGCATTCCTATATTCATCTTGGCCTCTTCATCTAGTTTATCCGAAAGTTCGCCTATGTCCTTCTTGTCAAGTTCAATGGTCTCATTTAGGTTAAGTGCTCGTTGTGATTCTTTAAGATCTGTATCTTCTTCCTCATCTTCAATATCCTTTTCTATCTCTTCAGCTTCTTTATCGCCATCGCTAGTATCTCCAGCAACCACCCACAGCTCTGGAACAACTTCTGGATAATTGGGTGGATATCTAATGTGTAACTTCACTGCATGCTTTCTCTGACTATCTACATCCAATAAAAGATTAATCGTGAACTCTGTATCGGATATGATTTCAAGCTCTTCTGGATAAATCGTCTTAAGGATTTCAATTTCCTGTTTTTGTTCTTCCACTGGATCCATTTTTCTGTTTTCCTCCGATTTTCTTGAAAGTGCTGCAAAATATTTATTGTCCACTATGTATTATCCAACCAATCTTGTAACTTATGAAGGAAGAGATTAAGAGTAAAAGCATTTCTCCCTGTTTCCTGCATAGCTAAAAAAAATTGTGAGTTTACCGGTTAAGAAAAAAAAATCAAAATACAACTAATGATGATAAAAAAATTTCACTCTTTTACGATTTTAAATGCATTTTACATGCCAGATCAGCTTTGCATATCAAACAACTTTCCATCTTCTTTCATTCACATATCTTAGATGTTTTGTTACAATTGAATCATGTCGCAAAATATCACCGAGAAACTCGGGAACTTAATCGTTGAATCGTCACAACTTCTATCTCAATCCCAATCCCAAGAGGCAGTCGATCTTCTTAAAGCACAGTCAGCTAGTTTTCAAACACATCCTATTTACTTACAAAGTCTTGGTGAGGCACTACTTGAGAATGGTGATTTAAACAGTGCATACGAAGTTCTTCAGAAGGCCTGCGAGATGGATCCAGAGTGTAACCAGGGAGTGGAGAAATTTCTATACTTGGGTCAAATCATAGGTGGGGAAAATGGTGTTCAGTTATTGCAGACAGGAGTGAATAGATTGCTAGGTGAGCTCGGACAGCTTCGAAAAGGAGTGATAGAGAGTGAAGCTGACGAAGGTTTACAGTTGCTATTTGCTGCATACAAGACACCGGAAGGAATACATCAATATATAAACCAGAAGTTGAATCAGGCAATCTTTGCAATTATCGAGATCTGGATGACGGATCTCTGTGAAGAACCCCAGGCGGAATCTGAGTGCGAAAAGTGGATTCAGAAGGCCCTTGAGGTTGATCCAGAAAACCCAGAGGCTTGGTCTTTACTTGCCAGTATTAGGATATCACAGATGAAAAATGATGAGGCAATTCAAGCCATCGAGAAATCGTGGCAGCTGTTTCAGGAGAAGAAAGCAAGGTTGGAGATGGCATCCAACGGAGATAATACAAACTCTGAGGGCGAATCAGACGCATCTGATTTGCAAATGGCCTATATTGAGCTGGCGGAGCCAATTCTAACGCTTGCTAAGTATGCAATAGAGATGGGTCTCTTTGAAGAGGCTGCGCTCATAGCTGCTTCAGTTCAGGATATAAATGATCAGTCTGTGGAGAGCTTGTACTTGGAAGGTTTCTCTAACTATCTCAATGCGAAACGGATCCAGAATGGAATACCGAAGGAGAAAGGACGGCAGATTTCACTTGACTTCACGCGGTTTTCACTCAACACAAAAGTGGAGGACTCGGATCCCAGCTCTGAGTCCATCTCCAACGCTAGAAATGCATTTACAGCCGGTTTCAAGCTTCTACAGGTAGATTCTGTGCTGGAGGCAACAGATAAGGATGTGAAGAAGGCAGTGTATTGTCTTCTTAAAGAGCTCGGAGGGCCTGTGAAGAGTAAGAAGAGTGTTGATACTGACATTGATGATAGTGCGTGGGAGTCGATTGTGGAAAGCATAGAGTGATTCTAAATTTTAACAGATAGATATGTACATTTAGTAAAGTAGAGACTTTAGTGCCGGATTCGCGGATTTTAAGAAATTCATAAAATGCAGAAGAATTCTTCGAAATTTTGATGCAGCATGGGGAATCCTTCCTACGAAGAGAATATCTGAATTTTGTTAAAACTTTACTACGTAACTAATACTTCCTTTTTTTTCAAGTTACTGTATTTTGAGTTGACCTTAATTTAGTATTGATGCTACCATATGTTGACAACATAGTCTGGATTTGATATTATCGTATCACCATTGGTTATTATTGGTGTCTTTGAGTTTTGAAACTTCACGCACCAAAAAACGGTATTTAGCTGAGCCAACAACATACCACCCTTACACAAAAATATTAACTTCACATAAAATTTATGTACCATACACTGAAAGACTACTAAGAATAGATGAGATAATAGGGCAGCCTTCGCAACGGGTGGACCTTCTCACTTTTAGTTTTCAGAAATCTCGAAAGTTCGTTCTCTAACTTGTATCAAATGGCATTAGTAAAGTATATATTTACAGTGGAGAGTCTTTATAAAGCTAGTTCACATGCGAGTGAACTGCAAAATAAAAGGATTGAAACATCCGACAGCAAATAGTTCCATCAATCGATGTTCAGGTGATCTATTCCATTCACCACCGCATTACCTGCTACACTTTCGCTAACATTAGCTTCTTCTTCCTTATCCACTTTCTTCCCATCATCCTCCTCATCCAATGAGTCGGCTTCTGCTTCATCTTCCAAAACATCCGGAAGAAACCGTGAAGCATTGGCAGTCTCCTCACCTTCAAGTATGTCATCGGCGGTTTCGGAGTTCTCGTCACCTAAGATTTGCACGTAAGCAGACGGAATTAGACCCGTTCTGCCTGACTCAGGGTTGTATGCCACAAGCCAGCCATCACCGTATTCATAGTTAATCACAACTAACTGATCTGGTACGAGACCCAGCTCGTTCGCATTCTCAGCCTCAAACGGGTATAGTGCCACCGCCTGTACAATTGGCTCGGTCTGCTCTGAATCTGGATCCCTGCTGTGTTGATTGCCTCGGAATGGTTGCTTCTGTGTAAATGCCGATTTCCCCCTTAGCAGATCCTGGGTTCTTAATTTATGATCTGCCGATGTTGTCAATTGCGATTCCTTATCGTGTCTAGACTCATTGATAACTTCAAGTCCATCCTCTACGACACTTTTCTTTAATGTAAACACAGTCTCTTCCGTTACCTGTTCATCGTCTTGTTCAAGATTACCTTCATAATCCGGATACTCACCCGAATTCTCCTCATCCAATTGCTCCTCTTCTCTGTATATTCCATAATGCATTGGACTTTCTTCCGTGTACGCATAATCTTTCACAGAGATCGGCCTTTCTGTTGACAAGCCATTTTTTGCTTCTCTGCCTTCACGTTCCAAAGAGTTTCCCGCCTCTATATCAGATATGCGTTTTTCTTTTCCATGTGTAATTGAATCATCAAGCTCAGTTGTTGATGTCTTCTGACCCCTCGGTTTATCGGCATCATCAAAGCTCTCTTCCTTTCCGAGGGAATCCATTCTTTGTGATGTAGATAAAAAAAAGTGTGTGCGCTTTATCTGTACAAATACCTGCTCTGTGCTTTATATTTCCCACTGATGTTTCATATGAAGAGTGTGTTGGTTTGAGTTTAGCTTTTACTATCCCGTATTTTTTTTTGTATATTTTTTTTTAGAACACATTTCTGGTACTATCCGCATTTCGGTATCTAACTTGAGAGGTGTGATAGCGAAAAAATGCAGAGAACATTTTAAACTTAGAAGAACAAAAAAGATGGGAAAAAAAAATAAATAAATGAGAAAGTGGGCTGAAAAAAAAAAAAAAAAAGCATTAAGTTGCAAATAGTTTAGAGATCGAACATCTTTTAACATACCTGTTTCTTACCACTAAATAGGTCTATATATACGACTTGGAGCTGCGTGTATTACACAGGCGTCATGACAACTGCTCACAGACCAACATTTGATCAGGCTAGGGCAAAATCTGGAGGTCAACAAACTTCCATCCAGCACAAGAGAGCACTGCCTGGCTACAAGACACTTAAATATAGAAAGAAGGCGAAAACGGTGAATGATGATTTTGATTCGGACGAGGATGATGATAATGATGCAGAGGGAATTGATGGGAAAAGGCTTGGCTACATCACAAAGAAGGATGTTCAATCTCTGCGAGAGACTTTGCTACTCGAGGAACAGAAAGCTAGGGGTGAATCTGATCTTACTAACGTGGTAGCTGAGCCACAAGCCATAGAGAAAAAGAAGTTGAACGATCAAGATGTGGAACAAGGATCCAATGATGATGTTGAATCGTATGATGAGCGGGATAGCTCTGACACAGATGAAAGTAGCTCTGATAGCGACGAAAGTAACAGTTCTGATGAGGAGGAGGAAGAGCTACTAAAGGAACTTCAAAATATACGGAAACAAAAGGAAGAAACAAAGGTTAAGGAAACAGACAAGTTTGTTGAGGAATCGATACCCACAATCAGTAAGAAGGAAGCAGAGCCGATAATGAAGTCATGGCGCTCTCAAAGTCTGTTTCATCGTCAAAAACGGCACTCTGATGAGAAGGAGCATAACCCGCTGATCAATAGCATGATGCACAGTGACTTTCATAGGCGGTTTATGGATTCTTACTTTAAATGAGGGTGTTAGTATTGCTCTATTAGGATATTACCGGTCTTTTCTATATCATATCACGCTTTACTATATCTATTATAACTATACTTGGTCGTACTTTTCGATACGTGCTCTAATATATCTACTGTGTAGTTGTACAATATATCAGACTAAAAAGATGCATTAAGTCACTAGAAACACCGTGTAGAATAAAATAGCGAGCGAGTAGAAGGGAAAGGATGGAATTAGAAATTGAAAACTCTACATTCCTTTAGAAGACTTTTCCGAAAAGCGACTTGACAACTCCTTTGACCAATGGCCAGCCACTGTCAGCCCTAACAGCATCACCGTTCTCCTCTAATCTCCTCAATAAATACTCCTTGGTCTCCAATGGAGGTCCCCATGGAACATACTTGATGATATTCTTTGCATTCCTGTGCTTGATCAAGTAGTACGTGATGTTATCACCCATACCAAGCAACTGGGCCTGAACCACGTTGGCCTTCACACTAGGATCGGTGATTTTATCTAGCAAGTCGCTGGCCGAGCGTTGTGTTTCTCCGTTGTGCGAAGCCACAACCAAATGACCCACTGTTGGGCTTTGCGAGCACATGTTGTCCAGTGTGTTCTTGATTCCAGAGTTGTAGTTGGCATCGGTATCGGCCTTGGTGTTGTGAATAACTCCCCTATCTGGCTCGCTGTGAATATAAGCACCTCTAACAAGCTTCCACCCAATTTTATAGCCACCTTTACGTGCATATTCGTTCTCTTTCAACAAGTTTGGAGACGATTCTTTCAAATACATCTGCATGGTTCCAACGACGACGGATTTCTCCTTATTGAAACGAGCAAACAAGTCTCTCTGAAGCTTGTAGACAGCTTGCTGAAGATCATTCCTCTCAGCGTCAATAATTGCAGAGATGAATGGTGCCTTTCTCGTTGGGTACTGTTTACTCAAGATGGTGTTTGCCTTCTCGCACTCTTCGATGATGTCGACGCATGTATCGTACAACTGTTTGAATTTTTCCTGATACGCTGGCTCCTTGTAATGAAGAAGAATGTCTGCCGCACTTTCGATCAATCCGGTTGGCTTCAAGGCGACATATCCGGGTGGAACCTCGTTGATGTGCTCAATTCCAACCTCCTTGATCATCTTCACTGTGTGAGGAACCAAAAGGTCTGTCACTGACTTCTTAGTCTCGTTGATAATAGTGTCAATGCTCACAGACATTGTCTTGCCATCGCAAGCCTCGACTGTGTAGGAAACCATCATGTTTCTGATTCCTCGCTCGCTCAACCGCTCGCCTGTTTTCATCACGTCCGGAATTGCATCTCCACCACAATAATTCTTGTAAACGAGAAGTCGGATCAGCCAAAGCGGGGTGTACGGGAAAACCTTGATGGCCAAGTTAAGAATCGGATTTGAGAGCGTGCACAGTCCGATCACACCATAGCCAAAGAGTTCAGCTGAGCTTAATGTGTCTAAGTAGCTGGCTGAATTTGGCTTGGCTTCGGAAGCTGGTGTATGTACTGTAGCACTTGTCATGTCTTTTCTAGAGCTGGAGATATATCTTCTTGTCAAAAGGGCCGTGGCTGGTTGTCTGAGAAAACGCACCGAGCCACCTCTTGCTGCCAGCTTTGATGAAGCAAGAGCAGCTATTTTTAGTTGCAATGCAAGCATTAAATATGTTTAACCTTACTATAATTGATTGTTAAATGGGGAAAATGTATTGACAGATTTTACTCACACTTTAAAAAAAAAATGTGTGTTTTTGACAAATTTTGTTTTCTTGCACTCTAATCTTGGATATTCCTCCCTCTTTATATGATTTACCTGCTCATCTGTGTTTTCAGGAATTCATTGGATGCTTTGCATTTTGCGAGTCATGTTACAAATATTCGAAACTTACATCTACCTTATCGCCTCATATTGGATCCATCGCCTACGCCTGATTTGGGGAATAGCGTTCCTAATCAGGTATCGCGCGGCTTGTCTTCTCTAAAAGTTTCCAGATTTTTACTTTACCGTTGATGGGGAAGGCTGCAAATTGGAAACTGTTGGCGAGCTTTCACATCTTACGGAATACAGCTAGAATGAATATTTCTCGCGCCAGTTTAAATTTTTCCCCCTTTTTTTTCTTTCTTTCTCTTTCATGCTTATCGGAGGTTCGGTTTTTCGTGATAGTTAAAAAAACCTTATTTTAGAAAGGGGAAAAAAAGTTTGTGTGTAAATAAAAAACATCAGCAAAGTGACAGAGCTATTGTGTGTCTTCGTCACTAGTTCATACTCATGTTATACAGACTCGAAGTGAAGCTTTGCAAAGAAGAAGAAGAAAAGCAATAATTGGAAAATTTTGTTTCATCGATCTCAACATTAGCCTACTTCTATCAATGCATACCTGTTAATGAAACCTGTTATTCTGCTTGTACCTGTTCAACGATAAAGATGACAGTCTTAAGAATAGAATTTCATGAGATCTAGAAACCAATGTTAGTTCAGTAAACTTGAAATTACTGTCAACTGATTTTGCACAATTCCCCAAGTCTCCTTTCATTTTTTCCCCTCTCTTTTCTCTTTCTTCACTCATTGCTGAGTGGCAGCACTATAGGTAAGAGCCCATGTCTTGGTCATTCCATCATCTAGCCATTTGCTCTGGAAACTACTACTGTTAAAGAAGTTGTATGAGGTGGCTGGATCATACAAGGCGACATTCCAGTATAGAATTCCCTTCCAGCCAGAGTCAACACTTCCAACAGTATTCTTAAGAACGCCGTTTTCCCATTCCTGCTTCACGAACTCAGGGGTCCGAATAAAGCTGGAAATTGGCGTCACCGGCAACATGTGAATGCCATGAATATATTCGACATTCGTTCCGAAGTAAGTGGTATGGTCAATTTTGTTCTCAAACTTGATTCCACTCACATAATTCTTGATGAAGCCAGATGGCATAACAGTGTTGCTTTGTTTATAGAGCATGTAGAGACCCATTGACCTCTTTGTTATGGCAAGCATAATGTTGGCCCGGCTTTCCATGTTGGTATCGGAAATGACCTTCGACCAGATCTTCATGCCATAGCTGAAATTATAGTCTTCGCTCGAACTCTCCTCATCCTTGCCATCGGAATAAACAGTGATTCCATGCGCAAACGAGTGTCCGACGAAGAAGTCGAAGCTTCTAAAGACTGGGAAGTAAGTATCACTCTCGCTAGGGTTGGCCACATCTCTCACCATCAAGTTCACCCAGTCGGATATTTTTTTGTACCAGGTGCCTCCTAACGCCTTATCTATATAGGCAGTGAGGGCTGCGGCATGGATGTGGTATCCGTAGTGGAAGTGATGGTCATTGTAGAACGCATTACCGAAATCGGCACTACTATCACCATTTTTCATTCCCCCTGTAGAGCATAACCCTTTCCACCGGGTCTCATAACAGAGCGGATAGGTCTGCGTGTTGTTGCTGAATCTTTCAATTGCAGTTTTCATCTTGGCAAGAAAAGTTTTCGTTGCAGATGTGTCCTTCACCACGTAATACAAAACATAGAGTACATATGCGTACTTGTCGAGTATCTTACCGCTGTAGTACATCGAATCCAAGTTCGAAAGACTAGAAACATCTTGGTTGGCATCACTGGCGGCTGCAGTCTTGATTGAGGACAATTGTGATGACGTGTATGTTGGTTTGGTCCATCCAGAAATGGAGCTCCATGGATCAATTCCAACGTTCGTCGGTAATGTTTCGGTCATCTCAAAAGTCGACGTCAAGTATCCGGTCATTGTACCGTGGACCGTATCTGCAAGAGTAGCAGATGTTTTGCTGCCTGATGTAGTAGACGTGAACGAACTAACCTGGTGAGGTAACGCGTACATTATTGGAACACCCTTGTTGGAGCTGCCTGACGTTGCATAATTGAACGAGTAGGTGGCTTTTGAACCGCTCACGGATGCCTTTAATGTAGCAGCCGTTGGGTAGCACCCAGCAGCAGCATCGTAAACGGTGTTGTAATCACCACGAGCAACCTGGATGAGGCAGTTGTTGATGGAGTTAGACCCAATAATGTGGTAGTTGTCCTTCAAAGCAAACTTGCACGTCTGATTGTCGGTGAATGTCACATACATCAACCACACCCGATTGTCATTAAGTGTGATTTTATACTTGTTTGTACCTGATCTTGGTGCAGTTCCGCCAGTGACTGACTTAATACCAATTCCCGAGTGGATTTCTGGAATAAGATCGTAGTACACACCTGTGATCATACCCATTCCTTGCAAGAGAGAACTCTTCAAATATCCTGCAGAGGAACTTTGAATGGTCAAATCAGCTGACATTTTTGCCAAGTTGGTTAGTTTGATACTGACGTTGCTGTCAAAATCGGACGAGCCAAGAACCATGCACTTGTTACCAGCAGCCATGTAAAAATAGCTGCTGGCTCCTTCAGAGTTCGTTGGGCCCAGCACCCTCTGGGATGCATCTTGATGTGATATTGCAAGTCCCTCGAAATTTGAGTCTTTGGAGACCCAAACAACATACGGATGAGTGTAAACGTAGGAATTCTGGCTCCCCAACGTCAAGTTACCCCAAAAGTTGTTTGTTTGGATAGGTGCAGATGTGCTCACTCCTGAAGGAACAGAAACAGTACTGGCCAACCTTTGGTAGCTTGAGGAGGGCTGTGAAGTCGCAATGGCCGAAAATATACTGCCTGACGTTTGAGCTATTAGAAAAAGGCAATCCATTCAGTTAGTAACACTCCCAAGTGTGAGGATAGTAAGGAGAAAAGAAAATGTGTGTCATAGCATACCTGTCATTTGTAGGAATAAGTTCTTGGTGTTTTCTTTTTTGTCTTGTGTTTTTGTGCGTTTCCAGTGCTGATCTCTGCCTGGCTTTTCAAAAAAAATATGTGTATGTAATTGTGTCTGCGTAGTGTGTGATAATGTAGACCTGTGTTTAAAATAGTGTATGCTGAAAGAAAAAGCCAATTCTTATGGCTAATTGTGCTTGCAGATAAAGCCACGACTGGAAATGATAAATATATCAAATAGCAGGTCAGGCTTTAAAAGGTAGGATATATAAGCCTATTTATACCTCTATTGGAACAAAAGACTTGTGATTTGAAATGCGAAATTTCAACCTCTTTTGTGTGATAAGAAGTACACAAAAATCAACATGCACATAAACAGACACAACTGCAAATGTATATGCACTCACTGAAAAAAACATTTTTTGACCCCAAGAAAATCCCTTTCTCCTTTTTTCCCCTCTTTGGGAGTGTCAAATGTACTTGACCTCCTTTTTTCTAGGAGTGTTATTTTTATTCTAGCGGCATGTAAATCTATTACATGGTTGTAAAATAAAAAGCGTACCAATTTCTTAGTTTCGTCGAGTTCTGGTATATATCGCATATGCGATAACCAGCAATCCCAACAAAAAGTTGCGATTTTGTGGCCCAGTTGTTGTTCCCTTAAACATCGTACTGATTCTGACGTGGAGAAGCTGTTCTCGACAATTCAAAATCGGATGAGGAACTCACTCGATCATTATCAAAAGATACTGGAGAATATTTTCTAGCTCCTAAAAATAGTCGTTTAGGATTATAGCTGTCTACTGCCAATTCTGCCCGGTCAAAGGCCCGAGCGTCAAACGGTGCAAACCGTATCAAATCCGCTCTTCCTCTTTTCCTGAATTCAAAACTCTCACGTGTTGCTTTCTCTCTACGTCTCAATTTTTGCTCTATATTTAGCCGTTTGAGACGTTCTTTTATGCTATAGTTCCGAGTTGATCTTGCAAGTTTCTGTGCCTCTATAGAAAGATTTAAAATCTTTCTGCATTGTTCATGAAATAGTTTTAACTCGTCTTCCGATTGCTGCATGTACTCATGGCCGAATTTTTTATTTATTAGTTGATGCATTTCTGGGGAAGCGTTCAAGTGTGCGTTTTTAATGTGAAGTGTTGCATTGCCCTGTGAACCGTTGGGCTCGCTTGCATTCGGGTCTGCTTTGTGCTGGAACGCCCTCTGGTTAGACTGCACAAATGATGCTTTTGCATTTCCTTGTTTATCTATGTTGAGTGATTGTATTCTTCCATAAAAATTTGTGTCCTCTCCATCCTCTGTGAGTTGTCCATTCCCCATACTTGAAAGGTCCTTGTTCAAAAGCCTGGGCCTCCTGGACCGTTTCCTTTTTTTCTTGTGACATCCGATACAGATAGAAGACGCCGGTTGTTTGGGAATCTCATCTGGGGATCGCAGCTCGTGGCATACTTTACATTGAATGCCTGATTGGCTACCTGTAGAATTCATTGTTGTCTATGTTTGCGATAGGGTTTGACTTTTCCTTCAAGTTTTGTATTTCTGTTTTGTTCACTGTATGTGATTTTCCACTGGTAATAACACTACTGTTCCAGCTGATAATGTAAGGTGTGTATTTAATATTAGATGTACAATTGAACTGTCTGTATGTAGTACCCTATTTTGAAATAACCCTGGGCTTATTCAATGTGCCCAAGTTCGTCGATCTACTATGTATTTCCTGTAGGAAAATGCCTCTGTCAAAATATATGTTACTACGCTAGTAGAGAATGTTATAAGAAAAAGAAAATCTTAGCAACTTGACACATTGATTTAAAGAAACAAATGGTGGAACACAGATCGGTTTTGACATATTTATACTCCATTTTTTTTTGCTTCAATGTTTTCTTTGCCCCATGTTTTTTTTTTGGCCTTACCTCACCGCTTCATCTATAATTCTGAAATTTTTCGCCCAATCGTGAATTCAGGAAGTGGTCCTTATCGGGTTTATCATCCCTCTTCCTTATCATATATCATGGTTCAGTTTGACAAAATGAATAGACAGTCATCTTTACTTTTATCTTCTCACAGATTGTGCTCTGTTCATTCTGTGCCTGAAATACAGATCTGCGTTTTACAGCTATGAAGTTTGTGGCCCTAGTATCTGGAGGAAAAGATTCCTGCTTCAATATTCTGCACTGTTTGGCAAATGGGCATGAGTTGGTTTGCTTGGCTAATTTGTTTCCACCACCAACTGGTGAAGAGGAGATTGACTCGTTTATGTATCAGACTGTTGGCTACGATGCATTACAATACTATGCCAAGTGTATAGGTAAGCCGCTATATTCGCAGATGATTACTGGTACTGCAGCTAACCAAAAGTTGGAATATGCTGAAACTGACAACGATGAGACTGAGGATCTATACAAGCTTCTCAGCTCGGTTAAAGAGAAGCATCCAGATGTGGAAGCTGTGAGTGTAGGTGCAATTCTTTCGAATTACCAACGTACCAGGGTCGAAAATGTGTGCAACAGGTTAGGTCTAACAAGTCTGTGCTATCTTTGGCAACGTGATCAGGCCGAGTTGATGCAGGAGATGTGCAAATCCGGTTTGGAGGCCATTCTTATAAAGGTTGCAGCTTTGGGACTCAAGGATAGACACCTAGGCTTGACGTTACAACAGGCGTATCCCATTCTATCGGACCTGAACGCCAAGTTTGGGGTCAATGTGTGTGGAGAAGGTGGTGAGTTTGAGACTTTGGTTTTGGACGCACCATTTTTCAGATATGGCCGTTTAGTTGTCAGGGAAAAGGAGGTTGTTAGACACACAAGCGATGAGGTTTGGTATCTGAAGCTCAAAGTTGAAGTTGAGGAAAAGGTGCCGCCTCTTGCAGAGCCTAAAAACTGGGCACGATACATCACGCAACCTCCTCTTCTACAGATACCATTTTCAGGGTTTGCTGATGAAGTTATGGCTGATGGTTCTGCGAAACTGACTGCCAATGGATCTGAAGCATATATAGCAACGAGCTGTGTGTGGAAGCCAAATTGCAAGTTGATCGGTTCAAAGATCTATGTTAACAATCTAAGTTCGAGCGCTGAAACAGTTTGTCAGCAAATCAAGGACATATTCGCACAGCTCTCTGACTTTTTGGCTGCCCACAATTGTATGTCAGCAAATCAAGGACATATTCGCGCAGCTGTCTGACTTTTTGGCTGCCCACAATTGTACTTTTGTTAATGTGCAATCTGTGGACTTGTTTGTGGGCAATATGGACAACTTCGGTGAAATAAATAGCATTTACCAAAGCTATTTCACAAAACCTCTACCTCCTGCACGTTGCTGTGTGCAGGCAAGTCTTCCTGAAGGTACACACGCCTTAATGTCTGCAAAAGTGATTCCAGATATGGCCCAAAAGCTTGGACTTCATGTTCAAAGCCGATCCTACTGGGCACCTTCCAACATTGGTCCTTACTCTCAGACAATTATGCATTATGAGGAAGGAACGGCGTATTTAAGTGGTCAAATTCCATTAATTCCTAAGAATATGACGTTATGCTCAAGTCCACAGGGTAAAGCTGCGTCTTTAGCCCTTCAGCATCTCAGTCGTGTTGAGGAAGTGACTGGCTATAATGAGACGTTGCTTCTAACGGCATATATTAAAAGTGACTCTTGGCTTTCTACAGTGGCCAGAATTCAGAAGAAATACATGAAGGAAAGCAAGTACGCTGATAATTTCGTCATTGCACAGATAGAAGAGTTGCCTAAGGCTGCTCCAGTTGAATGGAGTGGCATAGGTTATAAGAATAATAGCATGTATGATGTCGACGATGATGATGATGGTAATACCAAGGTGAAGAGTATTAAAGATCGAATTCGGGTGGTTTTCACAAATAACTTGGAGCAGAAGTGTTTCTCTGCTGAGTGGCATTACACTTTGTTCTGCAAGGCTGATGATCTTAAAGAGATCGTAGGTGTTAGCTATGAACTTATTCCTTGCACCGGTGTGTACAACGGTGACATGGAAAAGTTCAAGTACGCAATTGTTCAAAACTAGAGTATCAAAATGATGGAAGTACGTTTCCTGGATTAGACCATTTTCGCATGAATATGACTACATAGTAATGTGATGATGCTTTTCGCTTATCTTTCCCCTTAATCGAGTTGATTAAATTGTATTTTCATTAATTTATCTGTAAGCTCTATATACTTCTTTCTCACGACTTTATCATGTTTTTCAAAAATTAAAGTACTTTCTCTCAAAAGACCCTGGCTGAATAAAAGCATCACGTGATCCTTTTTCCCTTTTATTTACACCTTGCACCTCTGCTGTATAAATTCGTGGGCATTCAAATAATTCGCGAAGTATGCTCCGTGGTGAAATCAGGTAATTTTGCGGGGTGGCCTCTGACTCACCGCCGTGCTTACGCGGTAAATACAGTAGAGAATCGCGGGTCCCTGGCACATAGACCGATAATTCTGTATATTTTTTGCTCTCATTTTTTCTTTGATTTTTTTTTTTTTTTCATCGTCGCGAAAGTATGGAGCTCGATTTTTTTAGAGTAGAGGTTGAATAGATAGATAGAACTAAAGATAGACGTAAAGAGCTTCTTATACGTTAAAGGTTTTGGTACGCTTTCGGTATCAACATCCATTCTCAAGTTAACAGAACTTTACAGTTCAAAACAAAGGAATAGAACCATCTTGCAAGAATGACTGCTCCAGTTCCAAAGTGGTACAAGTCCCATGACGCCCCAGTTGCTAAGAAGACAAGAAAGGCTGTCAGACCACAGAAGCTAAGAAAGTCTTTGGTCCCAGGTACCGTTTTGATCTTGTTGGCCGGTAGATTCAGAGGTAAGAGAGTTGTGTACTTGAAGCCTTTGGAGGACAGCACTTTGCTTGTTTCTGGCCCATTCAAGGTTAACGGTGTTCCTTTGAGAAGAGTCAACTCAAGATACGTCATTGCCACCTCCACCAGAGTTTCTTTGGAGGGTCTTGACTTGGCCAAGTTCAATGTTGCCTACTTCGCTAGAGAGAAGAAGCCATCTTCCAAGAAGTCTGAGGCTGATTTCTTCAACGAGGCCGGTGCCAAGAAGGTTATCAAGGCTGAGAGAATTGAGGATCAGAAGACTGTCGACAAGTTTTTGATTACTGAGGTTAAGAAGACTCCTCTCTTGAAGCAGTACCTTGCTACTACCTTCTCTTTGAAGAATGGTGACAAGCCACATGCCATGAGATTTTAAATCTATTCTCATTAACCATTAACGCGCAAAAAGAATCATCAAAAAGAAAAAGACCAACTCAACGCCATCTAAAATGTTTCACTCTTCATCTCCATCTTCATCACAACAACTTCCACTAATGCTGGTAACAACTTGGATAGTCACCGTGATGTTTGTTCCATTTCACATATTACTACTAGTGCATACATTCACTTGGCCGTATTACTTTTTTTTTCTTCTACACCTATCTAATATCATGTTTTGCTTTACGAAACTTCTGGTCTAGAGAAGATAAAGTTTAGAGTAATGGGGAAGGATCATGGTGTTCTTTTTCAAGTTTGTTTCTGGCAGCGCTTTAACTACGTTGTTGGCCAGATGTAGGCATTACTGTTTCCTCATATATCATCTATACTGAGCAACAATAAAAATACAAAAAAAGCTCTTAGAAATTCATAAATGCTTGCCACTGACTCTTCAATGTGTTGGTTTATTTTCATCATCATCACCACTACCGTTTTTTATAACTCACTGCCATAACGATGATTAGGGGATGTCTCTTCTGATTATTGACATGGATATTTCCATGGTGCAGAAGATTGGGAAGTCCGCTGGAAGAAAAAAAATAAAATCCCAGATCTGGTCCTCTTTTTTTTTAAGTACCGTCTATATATCCTAATTTTTGTTTCAATCTTAATGTTATCTTAGTTCTGTTAGGGCTGCTTGTAGGACATAACTAGAGGTTTATTTGTGCAGGAGATATGTCATTTGATATGGATTTTGGATATAATATGGTTCATCTTATGTCTTGGCTATATCTGGCTTTAAACTTTGATAATTCAACCCACATAAAAATGAAAAAATAAAAATGGAAAAATGAAAATAGATAAAATTTTAATAAATAAATAAAAAATTTAAAAAATAAAATAAATGTGACAGAGTACATCACATTCTAGTAAACTGTTTTGTGCATTATCACCACCGACCAAGATATATGTTAAGAGATCAAGCAGATTTTTTCAGCGGAATTGGCATTCCAGTGGTTTATATCCTTATATTCAGAACCCGTAGAGCCGAGTAAATCAATGCTCAATCCAAGATTACCTGTTCCACATGATGTTCATCCAGAGGAAAGCCCACAAATCCCAGAGATTCTTCCTCATGAGCGTATGTACTCAATACAAATAGGAGACAAGCTGTTTAAGCTAAGTGGTGCCTCGTTATCGTATGATTCGCCCTCATACTTCACTGATTACTTTTCCAACCCAGAGAACGAGTACAGAACTCTTTTCATAGACCGGTCACCGCGGGTTTTCAAGAAGATATGTCAACACCTTCAAGGATATTCGATTAAAGTACAGGATGAGTATGAGTTCATGTACCTATATGCAGATACGACATACTTCAGGTTAAACAAACTTCGTCTTAAATTACTCGATGAGGGGCTTTTTGTCAACATAGGTGGGGAGACTTTCCAGATACCAAAGTCGGTATTCGGACAGAAAGGTAACTCTCCGAATTATTTCACTGTGTTGTACGAAACACTTCAGGCAGACCCTTTTCTAAACGGTAAGATGCTAATCAGGCCGCCTTCCATGACACCGTACAAGATACACCGGTCGCCACTATTGTTCAAGCAGCTTTTATACCTCCTGACTGGGGGAATTGTGGACATTAAGGACGAAAATCACAGAAAACAGCTCATCGAGGAGGCAAAATACTATAGCTTCTTTGCGCTCGAGCAACAGCTTACAAAGAACGATATCAGAAAGAATCCGTTCACATTGCATGAGGAAATTGTCATCAACTACAACGATATTAAGAAAGAAGGTATAATCAATGCCTCCAACAATAATCGCGAGGCCTTAGTTCAATACTCTAGACCTCACTATGACTGCATTGGAAGAGATCTCGTGATTCAGATAGTTTCTGCGGAGGTGACACTCTTGATAGATGCAAATGACTCGTTCTGTAGTCTAAGTGTTGTGGGTAAGACGGCCAAAGCCTTGTACGAAATTCTTTCTTTGGTTTCGGACGACATTATGTATGAGCATACCGATGCACAATTGAAGCTTACGCTCATTCTCCGTCTTACAAACTGCAGCTCGTTTATAAACGGCGTTGAGATGCAAGACGGGTGGATATCGAAGCTTGTTGAAGCCAGAAAACGCAAGCTTTCCACAAATCCAATGTCGGATCCATCGTTCTTCGATACTGCTACACCTGGAACGAGTCATAATGGTGTTGAAGATGGTAAGACACCACCGCAGGTTATTGCAATCAAAGTTCTGAGATCTCAGTGGACGATTTCAGTTACCGGAAGACGGCGTACCCTTGCCAATGGAGTGATGATAGATGGCGTTTCGGATGAGGCAAACTACAACAGCAAGCGTGGTTTCATATGATACGAATTGTACAGTTTAGTTCTATTAATATAACGTATGTGCTCGTTGACCGAGCACACTTTTAATGTTCCCTTCTCTTCCTTAGTTGGCCAACCGTGAAAAGGGGCACCGTATCTTTATTGTTGGCCACAGAAATCCTATTCTTCTCGACTTCAAATGCAAGCTGGTCCTGGTTTCCTGAGAGGGCGATACTTCCATCATCATTGATGTTGTACGAAACAATGGAATGCGAGTTGTTCACCAAGCTGAGCACAAGCTTGCAATCAGAAGCTGTTCCATTGATAACGTCGCCCGCAGTCTCGATGGTCTGGTCGTATTGCAAAGAGCCATTTTCTGCCACCTTCACGATAAATATTGCACTCACCTGCTCAATAATAATTGCAAGTTTGTGAATCCGATTAAGAGGAATTATTTCAGAAACGCTGTATTCTTTTAAGCTTCCTTGCTCGTTCTGGAACTTTTTCGGTGCCAAATGCTTCTCACCCAAGTATTTCTCTACGATATTGGAAAGTTCCATTTTCTCTACAAGCTCGGTTCCTTCATTGTTCTGCCATAGCCAGGAGCATATGAAATGATCACCGCCAGCACTAATAATGACTTTACCTGAGCACCATTCTGGAAGCACGAAGCTGGAAACAAACTCCTCGTGTCCAAAAAGCCATTTTTTAATCACGTAACTCTTCGGGTAGTACGAAACTCTGATGTGTTCATCTCTGTCTGAGGTAACCACACACTGCCTTCCCTTCTCATCCCTTGACATGTCTATGCATGTAAGCATGGATACGTGGCCCAACATTGGAGCAAGAGTTTTTTCGTCGGCCACCTTCTTATCAGCCAAAGGAACCGAGAAAACATCGCCAAACTTGTCTGAGACGATGAGATCCGTATCATCAAGAGACGTGGTAACAGCAGATGGCCTCTTATTAAATGGCTGGCGTTTGATGAGAAGCAAGTTGAAGCTTGGCTCAACTTTGTCAGCTCTTTTATCCTGTATTTCGAAAACAACGGCCGCTTTATCATTGTCCGTCAGTATGATAAGATATTTCTCGTTCCTAGAAAGTCTCATTCCTCGGATGTATGTAAATGTTGGAGGTGCCCCAGGTCCTGGAATAGGCATTTTAGGCTTTTTAGGTTTAGATTCTTGGTCTTTTCCTTGTTTCTCGAAACTGTTCATATCGTACTCATACTTCTGCAATAGCTCCTTGTGGTGTTTTCGAACACTGAAATATGGATCAATTTCATCTGTCCATTGAGTTAAAAGATTGGTTCCTGAAGATGTGATCTCAAAAGCTAGAACTGTATTTGCTGACGAAGCAAACAGTAAGTCACCTTTTCTATTTGTGACAAGTTTCTGATAAAAGTGTTGCATTGCTGTGCTTTTATTGCCTATAACTTTTCCAATTATCAAATATGTGGAGCTAAAGGCCATTTACAGATGGTAGCATCTTCATCGATCTCGTGGTGAATTTTTTTTTTTTTTTTAAAATCTAGTTTCTTTTTTTTTTTTAGGGCCCTATTCTAGACGCGACTATAGTTCCATACTTCTCCGCTCTTTCTGTCTTCTGACCCCACCCAAGCCAAGAATGAAAAGAGCCCCGTAGAATCTCGTTTTATTTTTTTCTTTACCAGGGTCTCGTTATCTCAAAAGTTTTCTCTTGCCGATATCAGGTAGTGTGGTATACTCTCGATTTGTTTGCTTTCTAGATTGATGGCCCATAGAAGCTATCAATACCTACACTCTACAATTTTTTCCACTACCTACATTTTTTTTTTCATGAATTCAAACTGTTCTGTTATAAATTCAAAGATCATAGATTGTCACGCTATACAGATAAGACACACGAACACGTTCCTTGTGCACTAATCAAACGGTTTGAAACACTGATCCCTTATACAGAAAAATAGGGAAATTTTTTAGATTAGAATATTTCACATGTATCATGAGTGAACCAACACACCCACTAATTGCCAACGGATGGTTCAAAGAGGTCAGTGATGAGTGTTTTCCTGGTCAGGCATTTAGCCTTAGAGTGGAAAAGATCCTATACGCGAAGAAATCCAAATACCAGGATGTACTTGTCTTCAAATCAACTGATTTTGGAAATGTATTGGTTCTAGACGGAATTATTCAGTGCACGGAGAGAGACGAATTCGCATACCAAGAGATGATCACACATGTTGCGATGTTTGCACACAAAAACCCCAAAAAAGTTTTAGTCATTGGTGGTGGTGATGGTGGTGTTCTTCGTGAGGTGATAAAACATTCTACTGTTGAAGAAGCAACCCTTGTCGAAATCGATGATTCCGTCATTCAGCTCTCGAAAAAGTACTTGCCAAGTATGGCTTGCTCATATGGAAGCGATAAGGTTAAAGTCGTGCTCCAGGATGGATTCAAGTTCTTGAAGGAGTGTGCTTCAAAGGACGAGTTACAAAAGTATGACGTCATTATTACGGATTCTTCCGATCCTGAAGGTCCAGCAGAGAATTTTTTCACTGAAAACTACTATCAGCTTCTATACGATGCACTCACACCGGAGGGGGTTGTCACTTCCATGGCTTCTGAAAATATATGGCTCAACATTAAAAAGCTTGCTGATCTAAGGAAGGCAGCCGGTCAGGTGTTCCCGGTTGCCAAGATCTCAAACTGTACAATTCCTACTTACACATCTGGACAAATTGCTCTATTGTGTTGTGCGAAGAGCCCAAACCTCGACGTATCTACACCTTCCAGAACCATTCCGGAACCTGAGGAAATGAATCTCTTCAAATATTATAACAGCCAGATACACAACGCAAGCTTTGTTCTCCCAACATGGGCCAAGAATATAATATATCAATAGAGTGTCTGTGCCTATTTAAAACCCAAAGATATCATCCATGGCAGCCTTGACGGATTTCCGTTTCTTCTTTTTCTTTTCATTCTTCTTCTTGACTATTTTGGAATCACGATTGTCTACTCTAGTTGCCACCATTATATCATCAACTTGGGCCTCCACTTGCTTCGCTCTCTGCTGAATTACGGGTAAGCCATCTGGAATTATGGCAACACCCACATCTTCCTTCTCTCCCTCATTGATTATGTTCATCTTTCTCTTCCCGGTTTGTTCCAATACATGTTTTGTTATTTTATCTTTAATCTCAAGCGTATCGTTTGTTTTCGTTTTCAGGCCTTTCATCTTCCGAAGTATGAAGAACACCCGAGATACCAGCGCTAGCAATGCAAATCCCAACGTAATGAACTGTCCTGTCTGCAATATAGTGTAACACATCAGATAGCATTTTGGTATGGCTTCTTTCACGATGTACTTGCTCAGTTTTAGTACATTATATCTGTATCTTGCCGTTAACCGCGCTGCACATTCATTGTTCAACTCTTTTGTTCTGTGTCTAGTTCGACCTAATTTATTCCAACTGATCGACGTAAGCTCGTGTTTCTTCCCCGAAGCATTTATTTGCTCCATATCGATAAGCATCAATAAAAGTTGTCTCAATTTTCGATGAAGAATGTTGAAAGATTTCCACCATGTTGCCGCTCGATGTTGGTTTGCACTTCTATGGTAAACAAGGTGAATAAGCTCGAATTCAGTGAAGAGTAATTCAACGTCATCAGCGCTTAATAAAGGCTCGTTCCTTTCCTTGTGCTTTCTTTCAAGCATTGTTGAAGCTTGTTGTTGTATTTATATGTGTGAAGTGAATTTTTATAGACGAGATCTGAATTTGAGTAATCTTTATCTACAACTGAATTTTTATTTTTTTTTTTTTTTTGTTCCGTGTCTCTTTTGAGAAATAATAACACCTGACCTCGTTGCGTATAAGGATTTAGTGATAGATGGTACTTTACTAATGATTCTATAGTCAGACAGTTTTCCTACAAAAGGTTGATTTGTTTAACTGTGAAAAGGCATAAAAATCGTGGAAAATTTGCAATCAGACGGTTTAGTATAGTTTTCATGTTGATAATTAAAGCAATATCACTATGGTAATTCGGAGCTTAGAGCCTAATACATGTCTTCTTCAATTTACGATGAGAAAAAAATTAAATTAAATTAGGCCACTGGATATTCAAGATCCTTGACAAAAGCAGTATTGAGCCTGAACAAGGGTTTCGAATCTAATTTAAGCTTAAAGAAGTATCACTCACCACTTACGTTTAGGCATAAGGCGGATTCCAGTTTGTAACTTCGATGTTGATTTCGGAATGTGAGCATTTCTGGTATTAATTCCGCTATAGCGCTTTGCATTTTCTTATAGCAGAGAGAATCTTTGAGAAGAATATCAAAATAACTTCAAGTGTGGATTGGTGGATTAAAATTGCCGCTTTATTTGAAGTAGTGCCTGTGTCAATTATTCTACATTCTTTCCAACTAATTTCTCAAAATAAAAAATACAGGGTACTGTAGCAATATGTAGGATATTACGGTACAGTGATAAATTTCAGTTACAATATTTCCACTTCTAACCAAATTACCATTCCTTCAATCTCTGGGTATTCTCGTCTTCTAGAAACGAAATGAATAGCTGTGTGCTTCCCATCATACTGTCTCATACCAAGTACTTTTCACTGGTATTCTTTTTGCTCCATGGGTCTCCATAGATTTCTGTGTCCTCAGAATGTTGCCTGAAAATTAAACAATACGGGCGCTTAAATAATCGATGGTAAAATATTTCGTTGAGCCGAGAAATAGTATAACCAGCCACCACTTCTCTCGTATTCCACATTGATCTCTATTGATATATGCCTCGTCCTAGGAAAGAATAATGGAGATGGGTAAAATATTTCGCGCTCGTAATACACATGATAACGATTATCGAGATAACAGAGTCTTGAAAATACAGTAGAATGTTCATTCATTACTGGGTGGCAAAGCCCTGCATCTAATTTTCCACAGCCCGCAAAAGACGTGTGTCAGAGAATAAAGATATATTGGTCTGATTATCAGAATCCACGCCATACTTGGCGGTTAAAAGCAAGAAAACAGCAAAAAGAGATTACTAAACAGTTCTCGCGATGTGCATTTTCCCTCGCAACTTCTTTGCCTGGTAATCGAGAACTCCTTTATCGTGCATAAGATTCTTGCTGTTCTATTTTTATTTTTTCGTGGCTCTCTCTGAATTTTTTTCTGCTTCTTCCGCAGCCATTACCCAATTGTTCTTTAGGTGCCAAGAAAACAAACGGGTTAGAAGAAAAAGATTCACGCTTCGCGCTCACACAAGAAATAAATTCCCTGGCCCAGCTAAATAGATAAACAACCCCCTTTAAAGATGTTTACCATAGAAATTAAANNGGTGAGAAAGAAGTATAGCTAAAAAATAGAACAAAAAGAAACACATTGGAATAATTCAACAATACGGCAAGCCAAATATCCGCAAATCAGGTCGAATTAGACTTTTGATGAAAAGTAAACACAGACCCAGTAATAAAGCCAGTAGTAGTATTGCGCCTCAAAGAGGAAAAAAGATATGAATAAATATATCACGGTTCCAAGTGAGGCGTTAAGCGCTAAACCAATAGTAAACAAGAAGGCTAAAAAAAAAATGAGAGAACCGAGACAGTAGCTGTGAATTGTGGATAGTGCCAGTAAAAATTGAACTAGCCCAAATTCAGATCAAAAAGCCAGACGGAAGCTGTGACAGATTAGAGCAGCATAACGAATTACAAGAGAAATGTATAATGAAAAGCAGGTAGCAGTAAATTCTAGTACGTTTGGCAGTGAGTGCATAATGCCATAGTAGAGATATGGTTGATCGAGAATGCTCTTAGAGATAGCATTCTTGCAGAACAGTGCGTGAAATTAAAAAACTCGCGCGCTCTTATGTGGCATACACAGAGCAATTGGGTTAAAGCCGAGACTAGTTTTTGAAGCAGACAGAAAAGAGAAGTGGCGATAACTTTAGGAAATTATAGGGAGACCAGACAATATCGGCTGAGAATGAACAAAGAAGAGTAAATGGAAGTATGCTTGTCGCCGTGAATGAGGTAGGGAATAAAGACGGGGAGACCTGAGAAATGAGTGGATAAAAATAACATATTAATGTAAAAATAAGGTAAAACGAAACGAAATAGAACAAAACATAACAAAGCAAAGTAAAATGAAACAAAACAAACCAAACCAAACCAAAACACAACAGAACAAAACGGAACGAAGAGTATTGGAATCTGCTGATACTAGTATGTTCCAGACTCTTCTCGGTGGTGTATCCTAGAGAAGCGGGAAATAAGGTGAGGCAAATTCCACTCTGAGGTAAGTAAGGCCTGAGGCCCTAGCGTCTAAAAATTTTTCCCCAATTGTTTCAGGAAGAAAAATGAGCAAAAAAAGAGATCACATTTTTCCTATTGTATCCATGCATTGTTTATCGTAGCATCCGATTCGCAAGACGTGCTGAAGGCACGGAAGGAAACGCCCAAGTAAAAAAATGACTGAAACTCGGTGAGGTCTCACAATTTCTAAACTATATAAGTAGGAACAGGGCTGCACATATTTGAAGTTTTTCCTGCTGCATCTGTCTTTTTTCTTCCCTGCTTTCTTCATCATCATTGATCATACTTTGTTATCAACAATTTTCCCACTTCCATTCACTCACTTAATCAAAATGCAATTCTCTTCAGTTGTTCTCGCTTCTGCTTTGGCCTCCGTTGCCTTTGCTGACGTTGTCTCCCAGATCGGTGATGGTCAGATTCAGGCTTCCGCTTCTGCAACAACCACTGCTCCAGCTGCTGCCGCCACCACTGCTGTCACTGACACTTTGACTACCACTTACTGCCCAGAGAGTGCTTCTTCAGCTGCCGCTTCAAACGGTACTGTTTCTGCATTTGAGGGTGCCGCTGCTAGAGCTGACGCTTTCGTCGGTGCTGGTTTGCTCGGTGCTGCTGTTGTTGCTTTGTTCTAAGCGACTTAGGTCTTTTTTATATTTCAATATGGGTTTCTTTGGGAGCCGTTATAATTTCATGACTGTTGACTTCCCTTGATTCTCTTACCATTCTTTATTTTATTCAACCGTCTTGGGTTAAATAGTTTAATATTAGGATATCCTTAGAAGGTTTGTTTATTTTCGGCTCGGCTGTAGTAATTGGACTTTACGTTGTAATTGTGTATTTTGTGTTTTCGGGATTTTGGTTTGGGCTCAGTTTTACTAATTTTATTTGTTTTATTTGTTTTTATTTGTCGGTTTATTTATTATGTTGTTATTTTTGCATGGCTTTTTTTTGTTTTCGTTCTCGTTTTCTTGGTTTTGCTTGGCTGTGAGTATTGTTTACGTGAAATAATTTCCGAAATTATGAAATGTGCATATTCAACCGCGCCACATTCTCTCAGAGTGCGTGAGGTAATGTATTTGGATTTTGCACTTTCGTTTTTCGTCTCACACGATATATTTTTCTTACATAAATTTTTTTTCTCAGAACTAAATTTTCTCAAGTCCAGTTAGTCTTCGTGTGAATTTTTTTCGCTCTCAAATTATCCTTGAGCTTTTTCTTCCAAAATTTCTTCCTTTTGCTTCCCTGATCATTCCCGAATTATCCGCGTATTCGAATGAATGACCCGGGAAATGTAAAACTTCAAAAACCGAAATTTCTATTTCATTTTGAAATTCAACAACAGCGAGGAAAAAAAGTTTTTTCTCCCCCACCTTCTGTCGGCATGCCGGTCTTTATGAAGAACACCCTTGCATGTGAAATACCGGCGTACCGATATTCTGTGGTCTCCCAATAAAGCAACAGCGGACTTCGCCGATTAGTGAGCAAAGCCCCTTATCAATTTTTATGTAACCAGTATAAAAAGATGTGTGTTCTCCGCAATTTCCACGAGTGTCCCCGTTGCTAATTTCTGTACCAAACATATATCAACCATAAATTATAAGCATCGTTAGGTTCGCCAATAATCCCTAAGCACATTTAAAGAGAGGCATATTCAGAAACTAACAATGAGATTTACAGTTCTCGCAGCAATTGTTTGCGCACTAGCATACACAGAGGCTTTGCCTATTAACGGGCAACCAGCAAGGGAAGATGCTGTTATTGCATGCTCCAAAGAGGAGCCTCAGTCTATGTTCTCTGGAATTATGGAGACGTTCTCGAGCTTTCTAGGTTACGAAGGTGAGCCTGATGCTCCTGAAAAGAAGAATCCTTGGAAGAAGATTGGAAAGCACGAAGGCAAGAAATGGAAGCATTATGGTAAGCACCAGAAGAAGAAGTGGGCAAAGAAGCCAAAGGAAGACCCATCATCGGACTCTGAGTTTGAGGATTTCGAGGGCTCGGACGACGAGGATATCATAGAGATCAAGATCAAGAACCCAAAGAAGTACTGGAAGCACTATGGTAAGGACCAAAAAAAGTACTGGAAGCACCACGGCAAGGAGGAGAAAAAAAGATGGGCTCCAAAGAGACCTGGCCACCCTGATTATGAGGTTGATGAAGAGATGTTTGCCGTCCGTGAAGGAGATATTCCAGACGGACCAGTTGAGGATCCAAAGAAGCACTGGAAGCACTATGGTAAGGACCAGAAGAAGAAGTGGAAGCACTTTGGAAAGGACCAGAAAAAGAAATGGTCACCAAAGAAACCAGTTCCCGACGATGAGGAGGAGAGAAGAGTTTTCATGCAGGATGATGATTCATTGTCTCCACCTCCAGAAGCCCCAGATTGTGCTGGTACTGCCGATCCAAAGGCTTGTTGGGATGACTATGGAAAAGAGCAGAAAAAGTATTGGAAGCATTATGGAAAGGAGCAGAAGAAGCACTGGAAGAAGTATGGAAAGCACCAGAAGGACAAGTATGGAAAGAAGCCCGATGATGGTGAGGGTGATGGTGACGATGAGGGTGAAACACAGATTAAGGAAGAGTAAGTTAGTAGTCTTGAGTTAGATAGACTCGTCTGCATTTATATTTTGAGCGCTTTTTTATTCATGACTATTCGTTTCTTTTCACACTTAAGGTCCATCATTTCGCACAGTTAGGATGAGCCGACGTGAGGCTCTTTTTACTTTTTATATCTTTTTATCGTACTGGTGTATAGGATCTGCCAAATATTTTTGATGACTAAATATTGTTTTAGAATTTGCTGTAGAATCCCTAAATTTATGAAGCTGTGAAGTTTTTTATGCAGTTAGGCGCGTTTTCTTTAAGTGCTGATAGTTTATCGTCAGGTATTAGATAACTGCATAACTGCGAAAGGTACTTCAGATTATGATTACATTTGAAAAGCACGTTGGCTATTTTCTGTTAAGCTACTTGAGCTTTTCAATTTCAATGGGCCTTCGTTTCCGTGGGAGGACCAAGTTTGAGGAACGAGCTATCGAAAAAAAAAAATAAAAATAAGATGGTTTGCAGGTGACAAGCTGCAGGCAGTTTCTGTAAACGGCGGTATTTCGCATTTTTCGGAACACCTATACAGAAACGAGAATATGTAATCCATCCCTAAGAGGGATCGTCGGCTTTTATTAGGCAGATTTATCACTATAAATTACGATATAATCTGGTATATAAGGATGTTCTTGCCTATTCCCGAATACTTTTAGTCAGTGTGACTATCATATGTTTAACATCTTTTTCAGATTACAAACAAGTGCACCATTCGATTTTTTTCTCCCTCTTCAATAAATTAAAACAATTAACCATGAAGTTTACATCATCTCTACTTATTTTAGCAAGTATAAGAGCTATCGCTGGTTTACCAGTGGACGATGCAGAACCTAGCATCAAAGAAACAGGCAGTGGATACCATGACGTGGAAACCGCAGCAAGAGTTGCACGGACCCTCGTTTCAAGAGAATCCCTTGCCAATTTGAATACCTACGATGCAAACTCCGGATTCCCAGTTGGCTTTGTGGAGTATTATGCAGACTGCAAGCAAGACGGTGAGCCTGTGATGTTGATGATTGGAATTAGTTCCTCCAATAAAAACATCGCCGCTGGCTCAAATGCTTCTTTGACCATTAGAGTCGGAGATCATCAACCTGGTGACCGAGTTGACCATCACTACATAGGTGAGGTGCCATTCTCTGTTGCCGGCTCACCTCGTCTCAACTTGAAAGGACAGTTTGTGAATTACCAGCCAACAGCCTCCGAGAAGGAGTACTTTGTGTCCAGACATCATGAAGCCATCAGCTGGTTCCCAGGAAATCCTATCCACGAATCCCACTGGGTCAAGTTTAAGATCGACTCTGTTTATTTCGTGGGTGGCTTTGGAGACAGGGCATACATTGGCCAAATCCCTGTTGACAAGTACCTTTCAGCAGAGCCTTTCCCTAGCAAGAAGGTTCCTCATCATCAGATCTCTGATGGCGAAGTCAGCAGTGGTTTGATTGCCGACACAATCTCCTTCGTCGCCGACCGTTTACATGACGCACTATCCGGCAACTCTTTAGAGTCAGATGAGTCGATCGACCTAGCAAACGAAGACAAGCTTTCCTCGGTTAATTCCAACCATATGAAGCATGGAGACGATTCATTCGTCCTCAAACCTAAGATTGTGGATCAGATGGACTAAATCTCGCCACACGAAAAGTTCAGAATTAGCCCTCATCATATATTTGGTGGCCTTATCTACGGAATTTTCATGACATCTATCTAAAACTCTATTTTGGTCCTGTCGGGTAATTTTCATCTCTTTCTGGCGTTTTTTTTTCCCCCACTTAGCTCCACTGTTCGGCACGCCGGTTTTGTTTCTTTATTCAATTTCATTTATCCACTTATCAAACTCTAGCACGCTCAACAGCATTTTGTTTCCTACATGTGAGTTCAAAAACATACAGTATATTTTTCTGGCGTTGCAATATCACACGGGTGTTCTTTTTTCTTAGAAAGATGATCATCTAAGGATTCAAATATAAGTTCTGTTTTATAAAAAAATAAAAGCAAATTTGTGCACTTGACTATATCTGGTGATTGTAATCAATTATTAACGCGTAGCACGTTAGATTTGCAAAATTCAGCGATAAAAATCACTTGCACGCCACATTTGCGATATTCACAATCAGAGCTGTTTATCCCAGTTCGTAATGTGAAGAGTTAGATAGCCGCTCTGAATTTTTTTCCTTTGCCTATTAATGCATGTGCTCTCACACCGAAAACTTTATTGTGATAGAAAAACTCTGACTTTTTTTTTCTCTTTCTCTTTTCCATGTATTGTGATTCTTGTATTTTTTTTTATTTTTTTTCCAGTTCTACTAGCACAGTCATAGTTGTAATTATCTATCTATCTTTTCTCAGTTAACACTTCTAGCCTACTTCATTACACACTCCTTTGTATTCATATTTCTTCTATCTAATATATATCTAGATATTTATTATTGAACATTTGATCTTTGATCTGTTCTGCCATCCCAGTCTTCCCTATCAATTGAATTACATAGGAAAATCAATCCCTACTTTTATCTTGGACGTTATCGCGTTTGTTCCACTTAATTTTCAACTTTCAACTAAACAAAGCAAGATGACCTTCAGTTTGACCACACAACAACGTCGCAACGTTTCTATTGCCGCACTATCTGCTGTTGCAGTTGTTGGAATTGCCTCTTTAATTTTCAAGACATACCCACATTTGAAGCCAAGCTTTTTGGGTGGAGATGCATCGTCCAAGGACCCAGATGAAGACCAGGTTCTCAAATCAACCGTTATTGTCAACAAGAAGGACATTGCTGATTGGTCGGATGATGATCTCAGAGCTTTTTTGAAAAGCGTAAGTGTAGAGTTTTTTCCACACATCCTCATATATCATTGACAATCGTTACTAACAGAATTGTACCATACTATCATATAGAAGGAGGTTTCTGTCCCGGAAAGTGCAGACCACGCGGACCTTGTTGCTCTAGCCACTCAATTCCAATCAGATTGATTTTCTCTCTCCGTTTATTATTTCTAGCTACGGGAGGGTAACGCTTTTGTTCTCTTCTATAAGTATATTTTCGTGGTTATAGTATAACACTATATATATGGCTCTGGTTAGCTGGACTAGGTAGTGTTCAGTGTTCCTCAAATGTTTTATTTTTTTTCACATACTCTTTTGGCGTTGTGTATTTGTATGTCGCATACCTCAACATCTAATGAATTGAAATATCATGTATCAGTGGTGCTTGTTTATTGGTTGCTGCTTTTTTCTTTCTCCAACCTTCAATTCCTGAATGGAAGTTCTGCCATGTAAGCTGCTCATTCGGTAGATGGCAAAACTTGACTCCGAGCTTTTTCTCCACATCAGAGTTTCTCCATTCGTCATCGAATAAACAGATCTCACTGAAAGTCAAAGGCTCTGATTGTACATTTTTCAAGGTTGAATTATAGCCATTAACCAATTGTTGAATGTGTTCAACTTTACTGTAATATCCCCACTCGGAGTTATATATATATTTCTCGAGACCAAATAACTTCAGCATTTTCTTTGCTATCCTTGGTTTAGCTGTTCTAGATGCCGTGAAAATAATGATATGTCTCTTTTCTAAAAAATCAAGAATAGGTTTCACATCCGGATAAAGTTCGACGATAAACTCCTCAGAATCCACTATCTTAGGTCTTTTAGATGTAGAATTCTGTGATAACCTAATCGGTGTTGAAATATGCGTATCGCACCAACATGCTATCATTTCTAATATGTTAGTATACATCTATAATATTCATGCGGTGCTTCTTTTTTGAGAAAACAAATATACCTACGCCAGAAGGTATAATCAAGATCAAAGACAATTGCTTTCGGATAAACTTCACCCTTTTCTGTGACTTTGATGTTTATCGTCATAATCTGTGATGAATTTTGAGATGTGCCTGTGTATAAATAGTATAGTATTTGTTTGACATGAGGATGTTATTATGATGTAGGTAGCACTTTCGATCTGCAGATCTGAAAAATATACCGAAGAAAAAAAAAATAGTAATTTCGTGGGATATTGAGTATGGTAAAGCTTTGCGGACACTTGGTTATTATTATCAGAGTTACTGATATTCATTAATTAAAATATCTAAGTTATAGATGTCAACACTACAAGATGGGTTTGAATACATCGGATGTAGAGACATTTCATAAGAAATATAGCAGTGCTATTGAAAAGTCATTCAAGTTATCACACGATGCCTTGACATTATTACAAGACCTTAAAAAAGATTCGAAACAAGAACTGAACGAGAGCAAAGTTGATGAAATAGATAACTTGCACAAGAAACTGGTATTGGATAATGTGACTTTGGTAAGGAACAAAAATGAAATGAAACTAAAGGTGGCAGATATAAACGAGCGTCTTATTTCAGAGAAAATCAGCAAGACTGATAAGCAATATAATAATACAAAATTGGCTGCTCTAAAGAGAACATCAACCACAAACGATTCGTTAGCGATGAGACTAGATAATATCTTCCACGAGATTCCAGAAATTTCTGTGCCTCAGTTCGAATCGTTTCTACAAGATGTTAAAGATCCAAATGATCGACAACTATTAAAAAGATTATTTATTAGTTCTGCAGATAACAACGACGGTTCGAAAAATTCTACTAGGAAGGTTGTCATCAATGACGCTGATGTGCAAAAGGGGAAAGACTTATTTGATAACGTGTCTAAGCAAAGGTCTAAGCTGGTTTTGCTCAATGAAAGATACTACAACAAAAAAATTAGAGAGCTGGAAAAGTCTATAAGTTACTGGCAGGAGCAATACGATCAAGTGACAGCTTTTATTGGAGGCAGTGTGGCTCAGATACAGAGTAAGATAGAACAAACTGAAAAACGCCTAGATTCGGAGAACCACGATTATCAATCAAGTGATAAAGAAACTCTTGATCAAAGTAAACAGCAAGTAGAAGTTCGGAAAGATGACGATGTTGAGATGAAAGATCTGAAACTGCAATAAAAAGATGGTAAGCTGATATTAAATGACTTGGTTTAATATATAGACTTTTTGTGGGAATGCTTTGATATTTACAACTTATTAATATAGCTCATTTTAGCATCATTCTAGCTAGCTAACTAAGATTACCAACCCCCCACCTCCATAAGCAATTTTATGTAGAAGACGTACTTTCGCGAAGCCTGGCTCTAATCGGTAAATATCATTGCTTCCTCCTAATTTTTGGTCGGCTACTTTTTGGCAAGCCAAATCCATCACATTAATTTTGTATCTTTTTTTTTTCGTCACTACCCTAACAAACATTTGAGAACACCCGCATGATATTAGCAGCCATTACTTACTACCTCTATTTTACCTGTACCGTTATCGAACCCCCCATATCTTTGGCACCTGTAGCATTATCCAAAAATGTCTAAACCAGTGGCCGACTATTTGATGATAGCCCTTCCAAAGTCGGCGGGAAGCGAAGAGTCACTACATCTATTTCTACAAAAAGACGTTAATGGAGGTGAAATTAAGATTACACCCTTTAAGCTTCCAAGCTTCAAAGTGGGCACCCTCGACTCGTTAGTGGAACAGAGTGATGAGCTAGCGAAGATTGACAATCAATTGCATGCATCCATCTCAAAGGTCTTAGAGATTGCTGGCAATGTTTTAACACCTTTATCAGCTTTGTCATCTGGTTCATCTAGCGGTAGCAATGAAATACAAACACCAAGGATGAAAATAGACGGTAAGGTGGTTGATGAGTACCTAGAAACCTTCCAGTGGAATACCTCTAGATACAGACTTGACAAGCCAACAGACCAATTAATCAAAAGCATCTCGGGAGAGGCATTAAACTTAGATTCTGACTTAAAGGCAGCTTACAGCTCATATAATGCAGCCCGGTCGAATCTGCTAGCTGCACAAAGAAAGCAGACCGGTGATCTCACCGTGAAATCACTTCACGATATAGTTAATAAGGACGATTTTGTACTTGGCTCTGAGCATTTGACGACAGACCTTTTGGTTGTGCCGAAATCTTTGGAAACATCATTTTTGAACACTTATGAGACTTTGGTTCCATATATTGTTCCTAGGTCTGCCCACAAAATTACAGAGGACGCAGAGTATGTCTTGTATGGTGTCACGCTATTCAAGAAGTACGAGAAGCAGTTCTTGACTGCTGCAAGGGAAGCCAAGTGGATTCCAAGAGAGTTCAATTATTCTGAGGAGGCCATTAATAAGATGAAGAACGAGTATGAGGCAGCAAGCAAAGCCGAGGCGTCGTTGAAAAACGACCTCATTCGTCTTTCAAAAGAGGCATACATGGAAATGACCTCTGCTTGGGTGCATATTAAACTATTGAGGACGTTTGTGGAATCCGTTTTGAGGTATGGTCTTCCTCCAGAGTTTACTTGTTTTTTGCTCAAGCTAAAGAACGAAAAAGCGATCAACAGAGCAAAGAAGGATCTTTTATCGAAATTTGAATACCTTGGAGGAAATGCATTCTCAACAGATAAGAAAGGGAAGATCCAAAAGGACAACTCTCTTCATGAATATGCATCATTGGTTGATCAGGACTATGAGCCATTTGTGTTGTATCATGTTGAGTTATTCTAGTCTTTTTTCATCGGATCATACATTCCGAGTCTTTCTTATGTTACATTACGTCTGCCTTTTTTTACCCCGTTTTCGTCTTGATTTTCTTCTTTCCTCCCCTTTTTTTGTTTCTCTTTCAGCTTAGTTCTTGTTTTATCGTCTTTTTCTTTATGGCGGTTGCTTCATACTAATCATGGACAGGTCAGATTGGAAGTCATTACACTAGAAAATTTAAAATCATCAAGTTCATTAGAATCGTAATATTGGTCGTGTTATATATAATTTGCAAGAAAATGCATCAAAGTAAAGCTTATGAACTGCAACTAAAAAAGCAATAAGATGAATGGGGGAAAAAAGTCCGCATGGCCTCCTACTTGATCCAACAAATGCAACAAATCACGAGAAACCACACTATCATAAACCTTCAAAAAAAAAAAAAAAAAAAAAAAAGCTTATGGTATTATGGTTGGAGCAGATGTTATCGAGACCCTGCGGTCCATCTCCATTCCTCTGGTCTTTCGGTCCTCCATCACATTCTTAGCTTTCTTCTCACCGTATTTCCGGCAAAGTTTGGCATAGAATAGTCCACACGCGTTGCACAATGTCCGCTCACCAGTAGGTCCTCTTCTCCACTCGGGCGTGTCTCTGGATCGACAGTGCATACATTCGCTTGGCACAAATGGAGCACTGCTTGAAGATCCTGGCGAGGATGCTGCTGATGTGGAATATGGTGATGATAACTGTGAAAAAGTTGGCGAGCGAGGACTCTTGCACAAGATCTTAGCCTTGCCTTCCGAATATAGAGAGTTCGAGCGCATTGTTCGTCCGTAAATCGATCCATTCCGGAATGTGGTTGATGGGACAGACTTACGTCTCTTAAATGACGAAGACAATGACACGATGTTGGAAACCGGGGAAAGAGCACTTGGAGAAGAAACCTTGGTTGGAGAGGAGAGAATTGATGATGGCGAAGACACAGAAGAGCTTGTGCTATTGTGAGTCTCGTTCATCGATGTCAAAGCCCTCACTGCCTGCTCTTCCATAGATTGGAAAGTCTTTTTGTGGTTCCGACTCGCAACCTTAGTGTCCTCCATATCTTTCATCTTCGACCACTCCTGGTATATGTATCCCAGTTGCTGTAGCTTTGCGTAGCCATCAATGAGGAGCTGTCGTGAAACAAGACTCATATCTTGAGAAGCTGCAATCTTTGCGCTGATCTGATTTGTAAGGCTTGCGAGCTCCTGAACCTGGGATTCTGAGTTCATATTTGAAACTGGAGCCAGCGCTATGGTCTGCTGTGGTTGTGAGTGTGTTTGCGATTGTGGCTGCGATTGCTGTTGCTGTTGCTGCTGTTGTTGCAATTGCATCTGTTGTGTTTGAACTGCCGTAGGCACATAGTAGGTTGAGCTTCCGTTATCAGAAGTCAACGTGTAGTTATTGGAAGCAGAGTTCTTTCCACTAAATGGAGAAACCACACCTGCATTATTGTACGTGTCGGAAGGCGTAGACCCAGGCGAAAGTGCCACGTTAGATGAAGTTGTATTATTCATTTGAGGGAAAGCACTGCTGGTTGTTCTATTTGGGGCAGTCCCTAGGGCAGGAAATAGATCCTTTATGGAAGGTAAATTATTCCTCCGTTGTGGTGGAGGAATGAATGTGGCGGTTGTATCCATTGTATATTTGAATGTGGTGATGATATAATAAGTTTGATTGATTCTGTCAGTAGTAAAGGAATATGTGATGTGAGCTCAGAATGAGAGAATCTTATACGAGAGTCGGGAAATTTTGTAGGGCTATGAATGCTATGTAGCAGAAGACACCAAAAAGCGTTCGAGAAGTATACGACACTGAATAGGTGTAAAGTAAAATAAGTCTGGCTTTAAGAAGAGAAGCAAATATACAGATTAAGAGATCTCCTTTTCTAATAAGGAAAAAAATGGGGGAGATTGGATCTGGAAGAAGAAAAATGGTAAAACAACAAAACATAAACCCGATTATATATGATTGTCAAAATTAAAAAAAAGTGGGGAGAGTGGAGTAGCTGATCAGGAAAAAAGTGTTAAAAGAACAATGAAACTAAGATCTCAGAATAACAGGAGATCTGGGCAGAATTCGTACTACGAACAATAATAATAGGCTTGATAAAGCTGGCACACAATGCAACAACCAGATGACTTTATACAGGGCCATAGCTTCTGTGTCAGAAGATGCTGCCAATTTTTTGGCTTTTTTTTGTTTCGGTTCCCGAAGAGACTCCGTTCACGGAAATTTTGCAAGCCGATCGCTCCGGAAAGTACATACAGAAAGACGTAGAAGAACGATCAATTTCTGCAACGAAAGCTAGTTTTCTCCGCCATCCTAATTTATAGGTTCATATCTATTCTAATATAGATTTTAAAATCTGTTGTTGTTATCCTGAATACATCTGACGGAGGTTTTACCTTTTTTACATCAGAATAAACTGGATCGGGATGGAAATGAAATTAAGCAGAGCGGCTGACAATGAGTGCGTTACTATGCGACACCCCAGGGGAAAAAAAAAGTCCAGAAAAATAATATTTGGTGATAATAGAATGTGGATGGCTTTGAAATTTTGTCACGTTATTTATTCGGGAACTAGGATATCTATTTTCCCCCTATTGGATTTGTACGGGAACAAACACCATTTCACCCAGGTGGAGTAGAAGGATTTGAGATGCCAAGATTTGTATGGGAAAAAAACACCATTTCACCTAGGTGGAGTAGAAGGATTTGAGATGCCATTGAAGCTTTGCGAATTATGGATGAAAGATATAACTTCTTTCTACTTAACAGCACCCCAAGGAAATTTATCTATTCGAGATTATTCTCTCATTTCTTCTGAATCGTGGTTGCCAACCAATTTCACACTTCCACAAATGGTTAATCCGACAAATCTTCAAAGCTTGGTCCGACAATAAGGATAGGGAGGAAGCACACGCACTCCCAATAAAATTGTACAAAAATGGAAAAGCAACTAATTCAAATAGCTCGCTCCTCCTTGAATTTTCTGTCGATATTCTTCCTTCCGTAGAGTAAGATTTTCCGAAATCTTCACGGTTACGACCTTAAAGCTGACAAGTGAGATTAAGGACAAAGGGGGAAGCGGCAAATAAGCCCGACATTATTTGTGTGCCGGCTTTTGTCATTCGTTTTTAAACGTATATGCCTCACAAGGAGGACCTTCTGCATGTATTGCAGTATCTGTCCCCGAAGTTAGAACACAGAGATCTATTTTTTTTTTGTACCGTTTGCTCCATTGATAGATGGATTTCCCATATAGCCACACGCAATTAAATGTGGGGAGAGTAGTTTTTTTGGTTTTTGTGTTTGTGTGCACTTGGGATAAATTTTCTCTCTACGGTTGGTCATCCTCCGAATGGGTGTAAAAATAAGCGCCTGCAATACGTCGTGACATTTTTTGTGGGGCACATTGTTTATTCGATCTTAATTTATTTTCCACTATTATTTGTTTGTTGTTCATCATTAATTCCTCCAACCATGCCAAGTAAACCTTCTTTTCACAAAGCAAAACTTATGGTTTTTTCCCTCATATTTTTGCTATTGTAATCAGAGTTATTTCCTTTTAATTATCAACTCAAAACTCAATCTTTTTTTGGTCTCAAATCATTCCATACTTAGCTGATTCTTTGTCATCTTGAAAAATGCGGGGAAATTTCAGATCCTGAGGTTCTCTAATTTACCCCTATTGATATCAATTATTTATAGACCCCTTTTTTGAGAATACATATCATTGGTGAATAATTTAGGCAATCGGCATTGCTGCTAAAACTTTCCAAACGAAATCATATGCTCAATTATCCATCCAACCTATCGTAATAGTTTTACTTTACTCTTGCAATAAATTTTTAAAAAACTTTTTTTGTACTGACGGACAAACCTCATTTCAACTTCCTCTCTGTATTCTACTCTACTAAATCCTCTCTAATATTCATAGTATTGTTACTATTATCATTAGAAAGATATTTGCTCCATTTCTAGTTTTTTATCCCGTGTTTCTAGCAATACAAATGCAACCCAGATCATGCAATGACTGCATCCGTTGTCATCTGCAAGCATCCTTTATCTAAGCGTGATTTGGTGCATTCAATCTCGAGTCAAGAACTGCAATTTCATCTCTTAAGCTGGCTTCCTCAACTGTCTTAACCAACTCCTTAGTACTTCTAGCTATATCAAAAGCAATACCCGCAGACCTCTGCTTGAAATCCTTGTCCGCATACATCTCATCCTTACTGTGGTCGTTCCCATACAGCTTATCCATCCGTACAACACAGTCATCCAAAACATCAACAACGTACTGTGCATGACCCATGGCATCTGCATACCGGCTTTGGCCCATCAGGGTCTTTGTACCTTCGCACATCTGCTTCACAACTGTGATAATCAGCTCTGCGGCACCGCGCAAAAGACCTCTGGTTGCTTTTGGATTTCTGATTGATTGCAAGAGCTGTTGAATGGCCGATATCACCTCCACAGTCTGGTGCTCTAAATAAAGCAACAACTCCTTCAACGTGTTATCCGGATCCAAAGTATTGAAGTTCTCGAAATCAAAGTTTTCTTCTTCTTCCTCTGTTGTAGCTCTCGTTGGAGCATCTTCCTTCTCGTCCGTTTCCTCGGTGTTAGTGACAACCTCTGTTTTATCTTCCTCTACATTCTCTGTTTCTTCTTCGCCCATCTCTATGTTATTGCTTCCTGCCACATCTTCTGTAGATCCACTTCCTTGAACGTACTTTGCCTTCGGCTCAGGAACTTTCGCACTTGATTCAATTCTGTTCTCTTCGTATGGAGGTCTTCTCTGTATAGTTTCAGGCTTTGCTTCAACCTGATCCGAATCATAATCTGATTCTTTGTCTTTTTTGGGACGTTCATCATCATCCGTGAAAAGTTTTCTAGAAACAGCTGGCTCCTCTGTAGGGTTAACTTTCGCACCAAATTTGTTGAAGGCCTTGGCAACCTCGCCGCTACTTCTGTGATATTTCACGGGAGATGGACTTGCACTAGATGCACTCGATATAAATGAATCTTGCTTTAGACTCTCAGCACGGTTTTGCTCAAACTGTTGTTTAAACTTGTTAATCTTTGATGATCCCGACACTGATCCATTTGTGCGTGTTCTACCGTTGCTATTACGAGGAGTGCTGTCGTTGCTTGAAATCTCTGAGAACTTTGATGCCAATGAAGAGACGCTCATATCGGCAGTATGATATGTAGATGGCGAGTTCTTTGATGGTGCATGAGACTTTTGTTCGGCTCCTGCTTTACTGCTGACCGTATGCTGATCAAAAAGATGAACACTTTCCTTGGCTTTTTGAGAGGAGGAGGCTGACGTCTTCTCAGTCAAAGGAGCGGCTTGTTTCTTTGCAGTTTCCCTTTTCATCACATTCTTATTTGTATTTTCAATAGGTCTTCCTAGCTGTTTTATTGCCTGATCATTTGCAGTGGTCTTAATAGTTGAAGGCTTTTCCAACCCCTTGCCTGACCCATTGGTTGAAGTTGTGTCAAGAGTCAATGGCTGTTCAGACTGTTGAGTTTCATCCTTGCCATCATCGTATTTATTTGTAATCTCTGGAGAACGCACCCGTATTGGACTTATAGCAGGCAGTGAACCCTTAAACTTTCTTGGAATCTCAAAACTATCAGAGTTTGACCTTCTCGTGAGATCCTCCTGTGATGACAACTTTTCAGCCATTTTGAGTGGTTTAACCTGTGCTAAGGTTTCCTCCTCGGTAGGAGTTCTAGGAGGGGTGCTAGCATCAGATCTATCACCATCAAACTTAGGAACCTCTGGTATACCATTAGAAAGAGCATAGTCCGAGAACGAAGCCAAATGACCACCATCTTTTTGCAAATTCAACTCCTGGGATTGAACATTGGTCTGTGTCAATTCAAGGACTGTCTGATTGCTCGCTGCTTGCAATGACTCCTTACCGCGAGAACGACTATCCTTAACTGCCTGGACCAAGCTATCTCCAACGGCATGTATCTTTCTTAAACTCACCAAATCTAGCACACTAAAGTACACGTCATTGATTGCAGCATGAATCAAAAGCTTTGGCATAACATCCAAATACAGTGCGTAATATCTTGTGCTTGTCAAAAGATTAGATAATGATGCCTCTATCAACTGTGTTTTTTCTCCAACCTTAGAGGTTGGATCAGTGGAGCCTGCATCCTTTGCTATGGACTGAACTGAATATGCAATACCGGACACTCCACTGAATAGTCCAAGAGTTGAAATCTTTTCCTCTGATACATACGATAGCATCATCTCAACGCCAGCATAAAGATTGGCTATTGCCATCAAAGGAACAGAACCATCAAGATCGCAATATCTCTGTAAACTTTCTAGATCCGGCGCCTCTGTCGAAAGGATTTTATTTGAAATATTTCCTGCCTTTAGCTCCTGGTACTTTTTCTGCCAGAGGGAATTTGCAGTTTCATTAGCACCTTGTTTTAAGTTGATATCGCTATCATTGCTTGTTGTAGAAATTCTTTCCATGGTTTTTTGAAGTGCAGCATGATCTTTCTGCAGCAAAGTATGTTGCTTTAGTAACGTATCATGCTTTTCTTTGAGTTCCACATATGAATTCTCCTGTAATTTGTTTTTCTGCTGTAATGATTTGTTTTGTTGTTCTAGATCTAAGACCTTTTCATCCAGATCTCTCGAATCAGTTTTCACCTCTCCATTTTCGCACTTTTCTTGCAAATTCTGATATTTTTCTCGAAGACTATCAAGTTCTCTAGTTTTAGAAATAGCTGTGTGTAACTGATCTTGAAGCTAAGCAATCTTGCTCAACTGTTCAGCGTTTGTGACCTCAAGCTCAGAAAACTTTGAAGATTCCCCCTTCAAAGATTTTATGTTAGAATCCTTCTCCTCCAACTCTAATTCCAAATTGTTCACCTTCTCCTCGTGTAGTGTATCGTGTTCTTTTAAAGCTGAGAGTTGCTCGTTCAAGTCCTCGATCTCTTGGTCTTTTGCTTTCAGCCTCTCCTCCATATCCTCGTCTTTTGCTTTCAGCTTCTCCTCAATATCCTCGTCTTTTGCTTTCAACTTTTCTTCAATCTCCTCGTCTTTTGCTCTCAACTTCTCCACGATCTCCTCGTCTTTCGCCTTTAACGTCTCTTTCAATTTCACATTCTCGGCCAAAGAGTTGTGACTTGAGATCATAGATAGTCTACTTCTCCTCGAAATATTCTTAAGTTCCTTGGAACCAAGTGAGGATCGTACAGACTGATGGTTTGTAAAAGAAACAGAATCCTCTTCCTCATCACTTGACCAGGTTAATTCTGCACGCTTTGGAACAACCTTGGTGGCCGTTATCTCACGCTGAGACGGTGTCTCCACTTTTGGTCGTGGGAAATTTTCTCTGACTGGGGTCTTAACTTCATCTTTAGGTTCATCAGTACTGTCAAATCGTGAATCAACATCTAGCCTAGAAACATTTTGGACCGGCAAAGAGTGTTCTGGTCGCTGAGGACTTAATAACTTCATCTCAGCATGCTGAGAAGGTTCTCTAGCACTGGGATAATCGTTCAAGTTTGGCGAGTCTCTAGATATTCTGTCTATAGAAGGTTGTTCTGCCAGGTGTCTTCTGTCTATCTCAAAAAGAACATCATTCACCAAATCCTTAAATCTCTGGGATGGCAAGGCGGCCAATTTTTGTCTCGCCTGATTTCTTTTGGGATGGTAGTTGGACTGTGGAAGAAGATGTTTTGGCTTCTCATTTGTCTCGTTGATTCGCCTCTGTAATTCATCATATACATCAGTACTCAAATCGTAAAACTGGATCTCTGTTAATCGACTTAGTTTCTGACGTGCTTTCGCAACACGTGCAGATGTGACGGGCGTCAGCCTATCCTGAGAAATTCCAAGATAGAGCTTTAACGACTTGTGGTATTTGATAAAATTTGATGGTTCAAGTATAGAGTTCATCATCTCTTGATGCTCAGTAGAAACAAAAGTGGGTAAAGTGGATTTTAATGAAAAATGAGTGATATATGTTTTCTAATGAACAGGAGAGAATTCGATAAATGATGCAATCGAATCAGTTCCAAAGTCCACGCAATTTATGGTTAATTTCTGTGAGGAAATGTTGATCAACTTTTAATCAAATGGTACCCTTTCTTGTGTGCATCGATGTAGTGAAATTTGATCCAACACAAGAGACTGTTTATTTTTTGTTGTTGTTCTCACCTCCTTAATTTTTTTTTTTAGAGTAAAATAAAATAAAAATTAATGTCGTCAAGCCGTTCCGGACAGAAAGTACAAATAAGCCAGAAAAAAAAATTAAAATTTTACTCGACAAACCAGCAAAGTCGAATTTTTTTCTTTTCTTCGGCGTGAGGCAGGTCAGCATTTCGCGTCAGTTCTTTGTCCCATTAGAGCCGGTACATTATTGAAAAGTAATGTCGGTAAGAAAAAAGTTCACGCACCGAGCGCGTTTCGCAGGGTGGTTGGTAGAGTATAATTAAAATTAGCCTTCTGCATTATTTTTGTAGATATAAAATAGATTATAATATGACACAATATTGCAGTAACACTAAATGGAGCATAAAAGATCATTACAACGTAAAACTTCTAAATATTTAACAATCAAATCAGCTTGAGCCACAGACACTAAAAAGCCATGCACCAGCAATAAGAATAATCATTACGTTTTAAATATGTTCCTTTTTTAAATAAGACATTGCAATTAAATTATCATACAAGACTATAATTTCCGAAAGGAAATGAGTTACCATTCAGCGGTGAAAACAAAGATGGATTCTGTTTGATCCCTTGTTGTGTAATATATATAAGTTCTAGTGGTGGCTTGAATAATTGCTGGAAAGCTAAAGAGAATCATACGCATCCTTAGTTTCATGGCCTGTTCTCTAATGTTTAAGTTCGCCCATAAATGGCAGCATAGCTCTTTCTTAATGATGCTTCCTTTCTTCAAATGTATTTCTTCTCTGGCATCAATTTGCTCACTTGTTATCCTCTATCTTTGACACCAATTTTAATATATCTTTAAATAACACTTCTTTGACAAATTTCTCCGCGGTCGCCTTGCCGTGTTGAAGAGCAATAGCACCGGTTAACGATGACACAATGGTTGAATACATGGCTTTAGGCTTGAAATTTGCCTCTTGCTCTTTTTCCGAAAACGGTAGAGCCACCTTACAAAAGAATATCTTATCGATGCCTTTATCACTGGCAAACTCGCTTAACGTCTTATTTGTAACAATCAAACGATGAGCCAATGATCCAATAGAGTCAAAGTTATATCCCCCAATTGAATATGTATAGTCCTTGTTCTTACTTGCTTCAAGCACATACTTCGCAGCGGTGTATTTTAAAAGATGTTCACCAAAGAAGGAGAGCTTTTCGTTATATGGCTTTGAGCCGTGAGCAAATGACTTGTGTGTAAGAATCTGAAGAAGAATCTTGTCTGGAAGTTCATATTCCTTGCTTAGGAATTCTTTCAGGGGCTTTATGTTATCTTCTGATAGTCCATACTTGATGCCTTTCGATGTCAGATAGTCACTTGGATCTCTGAGCATACCTTTCACACGCTCTCCTCTGACAAAAACTACGCTTCTCTTCTGTATTGGTTGAATGCTGAATGATGATATTCTTCCTCGCATTCCACTAGAAGAGGATATTCTGTGCATGGCAGTTCTAAGACAGTTCATTTTAATTGTAATCTGTACTATGTATATGTCTTAGAAGTATTCTAGAAGTAGCCAATAATTCTGACAGCTATGATATGAATTGTCTCAAAATGAATGTATTCCCTGTTGAATAAATAGTTCAAACTTATTTGTCCGTCCAAATCAACTTTTCTATTTCTTCAGCACACGCAACCCTATGCTGTTTAATTGAAACGTGCCTATATTTTCTATACACAACACAGATGATATAATATATGCAATAACTTGAACTAGGTGTTTGTTGAAACGTCACCAAACAACCCCACTGGTAGCAGTCTTATTTTTTTTTACCTCTTTTTCTCTCTTCAACTTCAATTAGTCGAGCATCAGCTTGGGTCCCGCCATACAAACAGAAAATTTTTATTGATTCTCATATGCATCGCCACACAATTCTAATGAGCCACTTGAGCTGAAAATTTTACTTACGATAAGAAAAAAAAAGCATTTCTGACTCTCCTCTATATCAAAGCAAAGATAGAAGTAAAGCTGAGTTAACATTTTGTTTGTACAATATAAGTCTTCTAACGGTTAAACAGCATGGATCTTTTTAGAGCTCTAACAAGAGGTGCATCGCTAAATAAATCCAAATCTGGCAGTGGAAGTTTTGCAAAGGCCACCAAAGCACAGATCAAAGGCCAGCTGGGAAAGCAGAAATCTCTAAAAGAGGAGGTTGAAAAGGAAATAGATTTTTTCCATGATCGTAAAACCGGTACTGATGGGGTTGGTGATCAAGCCCATGAAGATATAGAGGGTGAGAATAAGCAGGATGATTTACCTCCACCGAAAATTCAAACTGAAGAGGATGCTTCGAAGTTAAGAAAGAAATATGGAATAAAGACATCAGGAGAAGATTTACCATTACCGATTGGCTCTTTTGAAGACTTAGTCACTCGGTTCAAACTTAATCGCACACTATTGGAGAATTTACTCAAAGAAGGATTTAGTGAACCTACACCCATTCAATGTGAAGCTATTCCAGCAGCAATGTACGATCGTGATATCATTGGCTGTGCACCAACCGGTTCCGGTAAGACGTTGGCATTTCTCATACCATTGGTGCAGTCATTTCTTGATTCTATGGATCAGAAAAATGCAAGTAATCATAAGTCAAAGAATACTGCAAAGAATTTTCCTGAGGCTTCCGGAATATATGGACTAGTGGTCTCACCTACGAAAGAATTGGCTTTTCAAATATTTTCTGAGCTTTCAAAGATTGTGAACGGTGTTTCAGGAGTTAAAGTTGCATACTTAAACAAGAGTCTGGCCGCAAAGCTTCGAAACAAAGTTATCAAATCATCCAAATTTAACATCATAATCACTACTCCACTCCGTTTAATCAGTCTAGTGAAAGAGGAAGCTATAGATCTCAGCCATACACATCATATTGTGCTTGATGAAGCTGACAAGATGTTTGAGTCAAACTTTGTCGAGCAAACGGATCAGATTCTTACTGCTTGTACTAACCCACATTTGAGAAGATCTATATTTTCAGCTACTATTACCTCTAGTGTCGAGGAAATTGCTCGGAGTGTGATGACTTATCCAGAGAGAATAATTGTCGGTCATAAGGAGGCAGCAAATACAAACATTGAACAGAAATTGGTGTTCTGTGGTGATGAGCATGGAAAGCTTATAGCAATAAGAAACATGGTTCAACAGGGAGAATTCAAGCCTCCTGTTATTATCTTCTTACAGTCGATACCTCGTGCAAAAGCATTATTTCACGAGTTGATTTACGATGGGTTAAATGTCGATGTTATCCACGCAGAGAGAACTCAAGTTCAACGTGAGAAAGTTCTTGAAAAATTTAAGAGTGGTGAGCTTTGGTGTCTCATTTGTACGGACGTTTTAGCTAGAGGTATTGATTTCAAAGGAATTAATATGGTCATCAATTATGACGTTCCAAATTCTGCACAGGCATATGTGCACAGAATAGGACGTACCGGTAGAGCTGGGAGGGTTGGTAAAGCTATTACGTTTTATACAAAGGTGGATATGGATTTGGTGAAAACAGTAGTTAATGTTATGAAGCAGAGTGGGTCTGTGGAAGGAGTTCCAAAATGGCTTCGGGAAGGAATGCCAAAGCTTTCGAAAAGGAAGAAGCATGAGTTAAAGCGGAACCCGCTAGAAAGAGGTAGGATCAGTACTGTTCCAAAAGTTGATAGCAGAAGGAGGAAAAAACACCACGATATGATAGAGGGTTCGAAGAGAAGGAAACTTTTGAACAGGCCAAAAAAGAGTTTAAGCCATAAATGATAAGGTTTGAAACTACTGATAGAAATTAGTGTACTTAATAAACGAAGGTGCTAGTTGCTAATTGGAAATCAAGGATGTCATAAATTATGGATAGCATTTTTTGAATGTAATAAATATAGATGGAATTTTGTGATCTAGAGAATATGGAGAATGGCAAGTAAACAAGAAGCCCGAATAAAGCTTCACATGCTATGAAAATAATACAATTGCAGTTGTTTCCCTTTAATCACTCTTCTTTGGACCGTAGTCTGGGTAGCCGGATAATTTTCTCCTGCCGACAATCTCTCCCAAGGCGAAAAATCCCAAGATCTGAACCAAGTAGCAACCGTATCTAACATAATCACCGCTACTAGAAGTCTGAGCAGCTCTAATAAGTGACGTTGAATATCTTTTTGGATCTCTCACCAACAATAAGCACTGTTTAACGGCATCGTCGTAGACTTTCCTGAATTCTGCTGTCTTTGGGGGTGTGAGACCTTCCTTCGTGTAGATCTGTTTGGCTACATTACCAAACACTTTTGTCCAATACCATGAACAGTTAGCAAAGCCTACAAAAGAAGAGCATAGCAGTTATGCATTCTTGTTAGTATACAAGAGCTTAAACTTGGAAATGCATTTATGCACATTCATCATATCACGTCCAAATGATTTCTTTCCTTTTTTTAAAAAAAAAGATGTAATAAATAAAATAAGACATCTAACTTACTAGTAGCCTTGGAAACAACTTTTGCTGCAGTAGAAGCGTTTCTGACGCCAAACCTGGATGCCGATCTTATACCCTGTCTAGCAAACATTGATGAAATAATGTTAATCTTCGCAGCGAAATACTAATATAGTTTGTCCAAAGTTACAAAGAAAAAGGTGCCAATAGTTATGTCGATGTTTGTCCCCGTAAACTTTCTCACAGACCAACCCCCACCCTAATTTTTTTTTGTCCGCTGAATAGAGAGAGCGTCCAACCAGATGCTGTAAAAATGCACACGCAAGTGGGTAGAGAAAACTACGATATAAGCAAGGCGGTGCGATGAAAAAATAATCATATTTTCCTCAGCAGACAGGAACGTTTGAAAAAGTTTAAAGAAAAAAGTTCATAATTTTCTCACGTGATAAAATCTACCGTCCTCAGAATAACTAGGTACCAAAGAGTAAATTTTAATACTAAATTTTAATACAAATACAACGAATTCACAAAACTCAACCGCTTACATTATAAACTTATAAAGGACCAGATCTGTTTGCTCTTATTTCTCTCCGATGGCCTCTTCCAAATGTGACTATCTGGTTATCTGCCTCCAAACGCCTCAAAGCTTCATTCAAATCGACATTTTCAACTGAGGTAGAGGATTGGTCGTTAATCTTATTAAGCAATGCATCGTACGTAATCGTCTCCTCTTTACTCACAATGCTAGCTATTTGTGAAGTTAAATCTTCCTTCAATCTTCTTTCAGCTGAAGTCTGGCCTGTTTGCACGAGATCCATATCTATTCTTCCTGTTAGCGGATCGGTTGCATATTCCTTCAATGCAGACTTCATCAAACGAACAGCCTCTTGAACATCTCCTAAGCTAACTATGTCAGAAAGTCTCATCTTTGCATGAGCCTCAGACAAACGGATTAAACTCTCTAATTGTCTTGTAGTAGCGGTAATTCTCTTTTCCGAACCACGAGCATCTTCTCCAAGCTTTCTCATCTCCACATATGATCGCACTAATTCCCCTTTTGCCTCTTCTGTCAGCACAGGCTTGTAATGTTCCTTCGCGTACTGGATATATGCAGTGAGGAAATCGGCACTTAGAATTTCTTCCTTAGTAGCGTTTGATCCATTATCTTCAAGATACATGCCAGCTATGTGCTTTGCCAACTGAGTGTCAATTTTCTCGTCCACCTTATCCAAAATTAAATACACAAGATCAAATCTTGAGAGCAATGTAGGTGGAAGGTCAATGTTCTTGGTAACAGGAAGGTTAGGATTGTACCTAGACTCAATCGGGTTCGCAGAAGCAAGAATAGATGTTCTAGCATTGAGAGTTGTGATAATACCAGCCTTTGCTATAGATATAGTCTGTTGTTCCATAACTTCATGCAACACGGAACGAGTAGCATCACTCATCTTATCAAACTCATCAATACAACAAACACCGCCATCCGAAAGCACCAATGCACCACTCTCAAGCACCAATTGCCGAGTATCTGGATCCTTGGTAATGTATGCAGTTAAACCAACCGCAGATGAACCTTTACCAGAAGTATAAATTCCACGAGGAGCAATCTTATGAATGTACTGCAGAAGTTGGGACTTGGAGGTTGATGGATCACCACAAAGTAAAATATTGATGTCACCTCTGGTTCTACCAAGTTTCTTGGATTCAATATTGTTACCACCAAATAATTGCAAAAGAATTCCCTTCTTCACATCACCCATCTCATAAATAGATGGGGCAACAGACCTCGAAAGTAATTCGTATATATCCTCTCTATGTGACACTTCCTTGATCTTTTCTATCGTTTTCTGAGAGAGTTGTTTTGTCTCTTTCACCTCTTGCTGCTCCTTCAACTCCGTTTCCAATGTACTCTGGTCAGGGGATAGTCTTTTTCCGTTTGTCTTCTTAATGTGCACAACATCCAAGTAAGTTTTGTATAACGTTTTCAAAGCACGTTGTCGAGGATTCACTTTCACCGGGGATGACTTAAAAATGCCAGTCACCTCGACACGATCACCCGCACGGCATGAATCAACAAGTTCATCATACACACATAACGTAACAGAATGAGGTGTCTGACCATCTGGAACTAAATCTGGCGTTTCTTGAAGTTTTACAACTTGTTTATTCGCAAATGAAGACCTATTATGGATCAGCTGCATGGAATTGGCCACACCACAAATGGGACGAGGACACTTTGTGGGCTCTTGAATTAAGCCTCTGTCGTTTTCAACCACAACTGTGTGATCACAAACGTTACATTTAAAGAAAGCAACCTTCATATCCGGAATAATAGGGGTCGATCTTATCACTATTCCTTTCACTGTGACTAATTTGTCAATATCACCAGGATTAAGCTCACGCATTCCTTTGTTGTTTTCAATGTTGTATGGACGCACTTTATAGATGTTAGATTCAATCTGATCGACGATGGAATCACGTTCATTATTTGATTCATTGTTTGGTGCATTATCAAGCACGAGGGAAACTAGGCAGTCCTTAATCGTCTGGTCCATAATTGGCACCACTTCTTGAGGATAGTTTATTAACTGATAGTAAAGCTTTTTTGTTGAGGAGTATGCGAGTAAATTTCTACAGTCCAAGTTCAAATTTGTGGCATTTGTTTCCTTCATCATGTTGAGCATATCCGTGTAGTACAACTTTTCATCTTCATCTGGGTCTTCCAACGTGTCGTCCATCTTCTTGCGGTATTTCATCTTGAATGACATTAGAAATGTTCTAAAGTTGTCCGAGCATTCTTGAATGGACACATTTGTACCCCAAATAACTCTGACGGGTTCATCCGGAGCGTGTGAAGTTGAAGTATTTGTGGCAGTGGATTGAGGCAGGTTTGCTCCTGATGTTAAAGAATTACTGTTCCCTGCATCAGAGGATGGTAAAGCTGATGACGAAGCTGATGATGGAAGGCCTGAGCTTGAAGTAAGTACTCCCTCAAGTCCAGAAGATGAAGGTCCCGCTCCAGAACCCTCTGTGAAAAAACGTCTCTTCATAGGAGAAGATAGAAAATCAGAAGAATGAATGTCACCTCTACTATGTAAACGCTGACGTTGGGATGATCCCAATCCTGTAGAGCTGCTTGAAAACAAGTCACTCGTTGGTTGAGCAACTGGTGATGATAGTCCTCCAAGTGCACTTCGCAAGTGAGCATTCCTATTGTGTCCATCACTAGACCTTATCTGGGACGATGGTCCTGAAACAGAATCGCTTGATGGTGGCATGAAAAGGGGCGATGAAGGAACAGCATCACGCCTTTGGGATGTCGAAAATGTATCACGAACCGTTGAGTGAGCATCATTTGAATTCTCGTTGTTATGCTCAGGTGTTGAGGGCATAGGCGGAGATGAAGACATTGTGCTATATATAGTTGTCTCTTTGATTCGAAATCAGTTATCTTATGCGACTTAGTTGGCTCCGCTGTAAATGGAAAGTGATTAATTAGCAATGCTTAAGATCAAAATGAAAGAAATCGAAAATAAACTGTTGTCGAGTTCTGTATTATTTGGGAGGTTGAATTTCAACGCCAAAATATTCACGTTCTTGTGTGTGCTTTTACCTTTTTTTTTTTTTTACCACACATTTGCTCGACAAATTTTCATTCAGTATGCATCCATTTAATCTCGATTGAGCAATACTTCCCTTTTCGTGTTTAATGTTTTGCATCGAACACGCGAAACCTCCAGTCTCATAATATGAGCACAATGCGATAAAATATTTCAAAGCGTATTCTGTGTCCAAAACAGTACTAAAGCGAATCTGGAATTTTACCTTTTCTACCGTTACTTATCAAGTTTATAGTATTAGGATCTGCATTTTTTTAGATTCAGTTTCCAACTAATTAGCCATGGCAGAAGTTGCGTCCGAGTTTAGAACCCACATATTCTGCTTCTTGTCAAAAGAAGCGAAATGTTTAATGCTGTTTCTCACCAAGGATCTAGAATACTGGGTGAATATTTGTTTTTGTAACAACTCTGTCAAGGTTCCTAGAGTGTAATTTGAGTTCTTCGTAATAAATTCAACAAGCTTCTTCACGTCTTCTTCTTTAGTAATTGTTTTCTTTCTCACTTTCATAACTCCAACATTAGATTGTATGCTATTTGTACCTGGTAGATTCCCAAATTGTGTATCTGCCTCTAATTTTATAGAATTTAACTGATCATCGTTGTCCTTGATATCATTCTTTTGGAGATCCTGCCAATAATTTTTAAATGGATCAATAGGGAAACTTAGTCGTGCCTGAACTTTTTCTACTTTGATATGTTGGAAATATTTTCCAAATGCATCATCCTCTGGGAGCGTCTGCCCAAGCCATCTGGTTTCTGGTTTTAAAGGACCTAAAATCTTCTGCTTGGAATCGGTAGAGCTCTGACTATCGTTTCCGTCCTTTTCAACAAAGCCCTCTATATCAGACGCACTGGATGTATCATCCTCCTCCTCATCATCGTCATCATCATCATCGTTTTCTAAATCGATGTCTTCTCCATCTCCCTCATCCTCAGACTCCTCCAGGTCCGAGTCATACTCATAATTTATAGATGGCCCTTGTTTAGATACTATTTTGACAAACGGATTTATCGATATTGATTCTTTTAGGTCGAATATTGTGTACGATGATGTACCACAGTATGGTACCTTGATGTTCTCATAGAACTGAAGGAATACACGAGGAACTTTTCTGAACTCCTCTTGAGAATCTTTTATGAGTCCTAAATTCATCTTTTGGGCGACATCTCCCGCTTTTTTGTAAACAGATTTGAGGTCGGAATCACTGATTAGTTCTTTACTTGCAAGTGTCTGGAGAAACTTGTTAAGGTCTGCCTCGATCTCAGGAACATTCTCACCATTTTCGGCATTCTTGATAAATTGTTCCAGTGAATTTTTCCTTGTGAGATCAACTTCTTGCTTAATCAAGCGGGTATTCGGCTTCACATAGAATGAAAGGAAAAATCTCTCAAAATCTGACTTATCCTTGCCACCATTGGATTCCTTTTGAGTCTCTACCAAATTTGTAGTGGCAATTTTTGAGGAGTTCTTTGTAGCTTTCACGTGAAAAAAGTTTGTTATCGACTGTTTCTTTCGTTTCTCTTCTTCCAACTTTAGCTTTCGAAGCTTCTCCTCTTCCTTCTTCTTTTTTGCTTCTTCCTTTATTCTTTTTTTCTCCTCTAGCTCCTCTTTTTTCCTCCTTCTTTCTTCTTCAAACTTCCGTTTTCTTTTCTCCTTTTCTTCCTCTTTCTTCTCTTTCTTCAGTCTCCTTTCTTCAGCCAATCTTTCTTTTTTTACTCGCTTTTCTTCTATCTCTTTGGCTTTGCGAATTCTTCTTTCTTCAATTTCCTTCTCTCTTTTCTCCTTTTTCTCTAATGCTTCTTTCTCTCTTTTAGCCCGTTTTTCTTCTGCCTCCTTCTCTCTTTTTGCCTTTCTCTTCTTGGCCTCTTCATCCTTCTGAAGTTTCCTTCTATGCCTCTCTTCCATTGTAATTCTGGGGCCTTTATCTTTTGTATTCTTCTTCTTTTTATCATTCTTACTTGTTGTGATGATACATTTTTTGTCCTTGTTAATCAGGCCAGCTTTTTGATCTATTTCCGATAATTGCGTACTTGTGACGCTCGTCTTGGTTATTTGACTGTTCTTCCCATTGCTATTCTTACCCAAGTTGTTATTCAAAGATTTGACCTTCGTTCCGTCTTTATCTGTATTATCCTGAGTTTCTTTTTCTAAGTCAATAACTTGTTCAACTCTTGTGCTTTCTATTTTAGCTCTTTTTTGTGTCACTTGACTAGGTATGTCCTCAGGGAGGACCCGTTTGTTTGGCGCAGACAAAAATGGCAGCTCCATTTGCCTCATCCTAAGTATATAGTTGTAATCACTACCTTATTTGAATGAATATCCCTTTCAACTGTACGTTTAGCATGGATATTATTTAAGAAGTGGCCAATGACTAGATCGTGTACCGACTCGTCCCTCTTTTTTTTTCGTTCCTGTAATTTTGACGCGTCAACCAGGAACGTTTTTTTTTTTTTTTTTCAGGGCGTGTACATTTAGATAGCGTGCAATAATTCTTACTGCATTCTTATTTACCAAAGCGCTGCTTATCAGAAATCAACAAAGCATTCTTAATCAAGAATTTGTACATCTGAACCTTTAAATAACTCTTCAAGTGCTAATGATATTTGGTTTCTTTAGTGGATTTGTACTCGCCAGCTGTTGTCGTCTATTGTGATCAAAATGATTGAAGATGAAGAGGTCACAGATAGCAGTAAAATTTCCCAGCCATTTGCCTTTGGTACACAAGCCCAGGCAGCTCTAGATGAATGGTCCCGAGAAGATGAAAGAAATGCAAAGCTATCCTCGTTAAGCAAGAAGTTCTCTTTCAAACATGAGGATCCCAAAACAAAGGTCGTAATGGCAGGTTCTAAAACAATTCAATCTTTAAAGAGAAAATCACGAAACAGCGCAAAAGAGAGTACATCGAAGAAAAAAAGGAATATAAATCATTCAAAGGCAAAGGCAAATACGAGAAAAAGGGCAAGGAAAGGCAGAAAGATTGGAAGCATCTCTAGTAGGATGTCCAAAAAGTATAACCGTCACTTCGCTGAACCACCTACTGATATCAGTATGTTGTCTGGCAAAAAGGGGAAGCTTCGAAGTCCTCGCAAAGATTTGAAGGATAATGCAGAAGAAGAAGAATCTAAGGATAATTTACCACTTTATACCAAGGAAGAGTGGAATGATGCCTTAACTCAAGTTAAAAAGAGATTTTCGATGACCAATGACTTGCGGCATAAAGAGAGTTTAGACTCTTTAACACAGAAATACAACGAAAAGTGTGCAGACATTAATAATACTACAAATTTTACGACATCTACCAAAGAAACTGCCAGTGGGGAAGTCGGTTCATCGGATCAAAAAGAATATGGAAAATTATGGCCAAGGTCTTCTGGAGCTCCAGGCTCGTTGAACCGTGAGGACATCAAGATGTTATACGATTATGATTCAGATGGGAACAGCAAAAGCTTTCTTTCTGAAGATCAGGTTGATGATGTTCAATGGTCTTTGAATATAAAGCCGCAAACTGATATCCACGATATAGAAATGGATGGCTCTGTTATAACCCTTTCACAGGTTATGAAAAGCATTTCCATGCCTGACAGTAAGCCAAAACTTCAGTCGATAGATAACGACGATCTGATAACTATTGATGATAGCTGCTCTGATGCGGAGGCGACACCAATTAATCTGGATAATATCGAAAGTGTGGTGAAAAATGCTAGAAATAAGGAGATTTCTGTTGTTAAAGTTGATGAAGATCCTGGAAACACTACTGTTACTTCTATAGCTACCATCGGTACTCAGGAGCACCCTTTACCTTTATCGTCATCCCCCGTATTGTCACACACAGCGAGTAAAGTTGATAACAGTATTGAGTTCGAAAATCATGTTGAAGATAATAAGAAGGGACCGGAAATACGAGCGAAACTAGTAAGAAAAAAGCTTTCTGCTAATGATCTTCCAAACAATGGTCTACTAAGAAGATCATCCACTGGAATGTCGGTGGCCTCAGAAATAAAAAAACTAAAAAGCATAAATCAACTTCCCGAAAGTATAGACACTGTTAGCGAAATACAGAATTCCTTTTCCACTGAAAATAGTGATGATCTCATTTGTGTTGGATATAATGATTCAAATATTCATAATACGCCTCTTTCTAAATTCAGCGAACGTGAATCAGATAATGGGGATAATTATGATGATAATAACGACGACGATATTGTTGATCCTGCTCAGGTAATTGGTTTGAGTTGTAGTCAGGATACCCAATTTGATGTTGCGAAAGAAGCTGATGTTTCTACAAATGTTGTCCAGGTTATATCCAGTCAAAAGGAGCCCGCTATTGAAGATGATGATGTCGAAGTAAACCCACCTAAGAATAATAAAGACCATGGTGAATTTTCCAGTACCGTTTTTACAAGTGCACAAGAACAATTTGAAAAGGCACAGAATAAATTCTCACAACAAGTTCCAGCGGATGAAACTGTGAAATTAAAGTCTAAAGATTGTCAAAGTGCAGTAGATTTGGCGGAAATTCCCGATTCACAGTACGAAACGCCTGAAATAAAGCAAAGGATCACCATATTCGAAACGTTTACAACGAAGCAACTACGAACACAAATCACCGAGTGGGGTTTGAAACCGGCAAGGTCTAGAAGTGGTATGTTATCGCTCATTCAAATGGCATGTGGCCTGATGGACCAGAGCATATTGCAGAAAGCGGTTGCCAATTTCGACCCTTCTAAAAGTGAAATACTAAGGCTAACTCAAGCAGAAAAAATGCCAGAGTTACAGTCTGTAAAGGAGAAAGAATTAATTAAGAGAAATATATTCAATAAGATACGTGACTGTCTTGTGGAAGGCAACGAAATGTATCAAAAGATTTTAATGTACAAACCTTTGGATATAAATCAAGTCATGAAATATCTTCATGGGTACGGCCTAAAAGATTTAGACACAGATGTGGTCTGCGATTGCCTAGATGAGTTGGGTGTTTGCTTTTCTGCAGCAAATGAACGAAAGCTGCAAAGGAAAAGTAAATCGAAGTAAAATTTATAATATGTCTTCTCATGAAAAGTTATATTCTAGGTGATGATATCAAGTACGTTTATATGGTACATGTTGATCTAATGCAACGTGTAATTTGTATTTTTTTCTGTGACATCTTAATTGTATTTAGAAAGGTCTTCTTCATCATCGTAAGTCAGAAGAAGTTTTTTGTTCAAGAAGATAATGATAAATGCTGCTATAACTGCCTTCACTGAGAGCACGACAGCTTCTTTGGCAAAAGATTTGCCATCGATTTCTTGATGAAGTAAATAATAATTCACTATAACATTCCATAGCAGGTTGAAAGTCTTGATGAAGAAATAACCCATGAAAACAGACATAAGTATGGTGATAATTGCAGTTTTAAATAACCGTGATTTATCCAATTGATCTTCTTTATTATATTTTAGTCCATTCTTCTCCGTTATAGTGCCTGGGTGATCTGATTTTTTATTCCTTTCATAGTGTATATTCCTCTGTCTAATATTTATTCCTGACATTATGAATTGTACTTTTATTGACAGTTAATGCATATAACATATGATCTGATTCTAAAGTGGTTTGATCTATGATATGCGTTTTCGCTCAAAATCAGTGGGTATAAAGCTATATTCCAATCGAAGAAGATGTGTGTCCAAGCCGATCGCACAAAAAAAAAAAGAGGCTAAAGACGCGTCGTTAAACGGCGAAAGCAATGATTATATAAGTCATGCCTCATCCTCCCCTTCGATTCAATATTTTCCCCGTGTTCTTTGCAGCGACCGCTTACCCCACATTACTTCTTCCGGATTGGGTCGGCAAATTCATGTTTCCAACATTGGCACGAGCAGCCCATCAAAATACTAACAATAGTCAGAATAATCGAGAAGCTGGTGCTCCTTCTCTAATAACTTAACTGAAGTTTAACAATTAACTTTTCTTCTATCTTATAGCCAAAGAAATTTCTTTGGGATTATAAATGTGTGTTCTGGGTAAGAAAAAGCAAACTGCAAAAGCCCGCTCACGGCATCCGAGATTTTATTATAAATTTGTCTCCGCTTCTCCAGTTTAGAGTTTTTAAGATTTCATTCATCTTTGCTAACGATAAACTACAGAGGTTTCATAGGCATTAGCGTGCAAGTTCAGGACGCCCACCAAATCACCGTCATCACTTTATTTCTTTCTACCGGTCTGTCGGATATGCTTGGCTTTGTCAGTGGCTTCTTTTGAACCTCGAAGGATCTGACCCTCTGATACTAAACAAATAAATAATCAAATATAGAAAAGCCCCAGTATATTAAAATTCAGAAAATTAATATCTGCATTTTATCATCACATTTTATGTCTTTCTGATGTATGTTCACCCCCTCTGATTAAATTTAGTCTGTTGGATTTCACTTTGCAAAATTGTTGCTTGTTCTATTTTCTTTCTTTCCCAGTAGACCTGTGCCTAAATTTACTATTAGCCAGGTCTTTATCAATTATATCCCTCCTTGATACTTGTCATCACAACATTGGAGTCTCTTTTAACTTTTTGAACCTTTAAAGAGGTTATCATCTGACAATAAGCTAAGCTAAAATGGTGACTCGAAAAGCCGCTTTACCGTGCACCTCTGTTTTCCCCGTCACACCTGCAACCCATCATAACAGAAAGGAGCATTCATTTTTACAAACTGACGAGCAGAAAAAGGTCAAAATGACACCTTATGGACCATTGAAAGTTTCCACCCACAAGTTGTCTTCTAAAAGTGTGATAGTTCCGGAGGAGTTCACCGTGAAAGGAGCAACACCCTCTGGTAAACCTCGTCTATACGTTTGCAGTGTGTGTACAAGAGCATTCGCAAGGCAGGAACATCTAAAGAGACATCAGAGATCCCATACCAAAGAAAAGCCTTTTGCTTGTCGTATTTGTTCCAGAAAGTTTAGCAGGAGGGATTTGTTAATGAGGCATTCTTCTAAGCTTCATGCTGGGGTTGGGGGCTTGGTTCCTCGCCTACGTAAGAAATCCAGCAAATTCAGAAAGCTTTCTAGTGGACAAAGAGCTGGTTTTCCTGAGAACAAACAAAACATATCAAAGGGTAATATTAATAAAGGTTTTCTCAGGGACGGAATTTCCTCGCTAGTTCCCGATGATGGAGATATAACAAATGTTTCCTCTGAGTATAATTATGGCCTGATAGATCATGCGCAAGAGTCTGTAAAGCAAAAGGAAAACAAATTTGATATGGAAGCACTGGCCAAAGAGTTTAGTTCAATCATGAATCCATCCCTCACGTTTAAATCCCTTATGACTAGTGAATCACAATATCCTGATATTTCTAAGACACATCAAAGCAGAATTAATGCCGATTTGCTGACAGCCATGAGTTATAATGAGACAAGCAATACGAATCCTGCTGTGAGTAATCCTTTGCTGTTCCCAGCAAATAATGGATCTTACACTCGCCAAAGAGGGGTATCGTTTTCTGCCATGGGAGGTGAAAGTTATGTTAATGCTGACCAAGAACCAATGGATTCAGTCGAGTTCTCAACGCCTCAGCTTTATCCAGAAGATATGGACAAACTGAGTATAGAGGATGATGAACTATTGAGCAAGTCAAGAAAAAGGGATAATAATCAACAAGGTATTACAGAAGGATATTCATTTTATGATGTTCCAAGCAATAAAGGAACACTTTTCACTCATATAGGAGAAAAATATTCCCCAGGCTCAGATAGGCAACCACAACTTAGGTCGCTGACCTCAACAGTTTTGGAGTCAGTTGAAGAGACAGAGCAGGAACCCAGCGAACAAGAGATCAAAGATAGTGTTTCTCCTCCCCTAGATAACAGTGTCGAGAAGGTAAAGAGTTGGCAGAAAACCTTGTTTAACCAAGATATAAACTTCCTTGAAACTATAGCTGATTTGAATATCTCTAAGCCTTTTGATATTCCTCAAGGGTATTCATTCTATGGGGATGACCAACAGAACTTTAGAGATTCCTCTCTTTCATCCAATAATACCACTGTTTCACTCCCTTTGTTTCATGTTCCCATTAAGAATGCAAATCTACTAGATACGTTGCCAGATGAGTTGCAGAACTCAAGATTAAGTATGGAGAACCTTGAGCTCAATAATTTTGCCAGTAGGGGTTACTCCAGGGCTTATCTTTTTGGCAATACCATTAGGTCCTGTGTTTTCGACACATTATCTAAGTATCCCTTTCTAGGAGTGCCTTCTCCAACAATTCCCAAAAATGATAAATTAAACGTGCTTGTCCACCAATTTACAACAAAATTCTTAAATCATTACCCATTTATTCACCGAAGCACCCTTAATGAATACTCCTTGCTGACAACAGCAATGGATATGGTCGATCCGGCTGTTGCTAAGGATGACCTGTTTGTACTAAATTTGAAATCATCATTGGTGTGTTTGCCGTTATTAGTTGCTACGATGGGGGCAGTCGTTTCTAACGATAGTAAGGATGCCTCTAATTTGTATGAAGCAGCCCGAAGATGTATACACGTTTATTTAGAGACTCATAAAGAGCTTCGCAAACAATCATCGCATAATTCTGCTTCCGGAACACTTTCTCATGCGGATTCCCACCAGAAAGATAGCACGTTTTCAACGATCCCGTTGAGCTCATCATCGCCACTATGGTTGGTGCAAGCTTTGACCTTGTCGGTCATGTATGGTCTTTTCGCAGATGAAAATAACAGTTTAAGTGTTGTTATTAGGCAGGTAAATGCGTTGTGTTCTTTGGTGAAAACCTCTGGAATCAATAAGGTTAACTTTCAGTTGTCAGATCTGGCTCATCTAGATCAGATATCCTATAATAACTTTATCAGGTATGAATCCACTGTACGAACAGTACATGCTATTACTCATATAGCAAGTCTTCTTGCTACACTATACAATATTCGCCCGGCTTTAAAGATTGATGATCTTTTCATTGATATTCCCGGCGCTTCAATTTTATGGAATACAACGAATCTTCAAGAATTTAACAACATTATGAAGGATTTCGACTTTCGATCAAGCAATTACAAGGAAGTGCTATCTTTATTTATTTCGCAGGCTTCTAACACTAATGGTGATAATGGCTTTGCTAATAGAAGGGATTTTATGTCTAAATACCACATTGAAGAATATGGACTCATATGTCTACAAAATGCCCTTCTTCAAATTTATTATTCTAAAACTTGGACCGATGGATCAAGAACATTAGATGAAGATGATGTCATCAATAGGCTTAAATCAGTTTTGAGTACTTGGGGAGTTATTTGTTTCTTCCTTTCACTTTAATTTAATGGAGACTCGGAGATCTTCAACGATAGTATGATGATGAATAGCTACCTTTCTTTCAAAATATTCGGAATCACTGGATTGGAGCAAGTCAAGCAGCAAGTGTGGCTAAAAAATTTTGGCAAAGCTAATGCTCTCTTTTGTAATTCTCTTCTTTATGATAAGGGTACATTTGAAGGTGATGAGCTCGTTCAGGGTATTATACATTCAGCAGATAGTAACATTCAGATATTTAGGCATCTGTTTTTTCAAGAGAGTGCGCATTTTATTGAATCCATGAATGTTGTACAATGCGGTACGTTCAAAACTGATGTCTCGTCTCTAGCAGATCTTTATGGGCTGGGTCATGATATCGATCAGCTGAACATGAATATTGGAAGCAGAGTATCGATAGATACCCAGATCTTATATGATGCCTTTTTGGGCCTTTGTAAGTTTGTCGCCAATTTTGAACATCACTTTAAACAAGCTCGTGGAATTAGTGGACTGTCACATTTGGAGCCAATCAGTTACACACGTATCTCAACGTTAAATGAACATCAAGACCATTCCGTGTCTGTTTATTTTTCCTCTAAGCAGCAGGAGCAGCTGATGTACGGGTTGTATTTGAAGATATTTAAAATCTATGTGTGCCTCGAGCATTTCTTAAAGATCAATTATGACTATCAAGATTTTGAGGGAGAATTTTCTTGCCCAACTATACATGAGATATTGAAAGAATATGATCCTAATGGTAGCAGCACTTTTCTTATTGAGCAAATGAAACCGATCGTTAGTGAACTAATTCAATTCAGACTCCCTTGCAAGCTTTTAAAATTGGGATCTTTCATGTTTAATTTTTTTTATGACAAATACTCCAAGTTCGTGATCTACAAACAATTGGGTGAATCATTGTTCCATCTTCGAATCTATCTTGAAAACCAAGAAATGGTTTAACTAAATATAACGGCAATTTTGTATAATAATGCATTTTTTTTAATGAATTTAAGCATTCATACCCCTAGTAGTGAGCGATAAGCTTCTTTTTTGGCACAATTACAGACTGATTCAAAATTTTGGGATCTGATGATTATAAAAATGAGTACGCAAAGCTAAACAATTACAAAGTATTTTTTTTTCCACCCCCCTTCCAATTTCTTATCCATCCTTATCGGATTACCCAATTGGTTTGATATGATTTTAAAGATACTCGGAAAGCCGGGTTATTACAAAATCTCGACAAAGCATTTCCCACATATGCAACGGGTATATCCGAATCTCGTATTTTTTTTTAACTTTGGGGTAACTTCCTTATTAACAATGTTGGAGTTATAGTCTATTATGATAGTCGATATGAAAATGGGTACCACTATAAATTACTTCTGGACATTATGGTTGAATTGATGTCCTCGAGGCTGAATTATTTGATCGGCATACCGTTGAGATTTAATTCAAAGACGTACGCTTTTGGAGTAAAAAAATAAAATATGGTCCAAAAAATTAGCTAGCAATCTTCAGTCGATAACACAAATACTTATTGTGCGTATCTTGAGCAAAGGCGGCGCAAATAAGCAAATAAGAGCCAATTACGTAACTAGCAGTGTGATATCGAACTTGTATTTATTGACTAGGGTTGGTTGTTAAATCTTGTGAAGATGCATCATATAAATAGACCAAATAATTCCTGTTCTTTTTAGTTTCTTGCAACTTTGTGGTTATTAAACTCTGTTTCTGTAGCTTCGTTTTACAAATAGTTTTATTTATAACTACTAAATCCTACTGAGAAGAAAAGATAGATAAAAAAAAATGGCTTATTTACAAGATTGTACATATGGTAAGAACAATGTTAAGTTCTTGAAGGTCAAGAGAGATCCTGTTAATCCTAAAGTCCATCAGGTTATGGAGGCCACTGTTAGGGTGATGCTCACAGGTGATTTTGATGTCTCATTTACAAAGGCTGATAATAGTGTGATTATCCCAACAGATACCATTAAGAATACCGTTTTGGTCGAGGCCAAGCAGACAGATGTATTCCCGATCGAGAGGTTTGCTGCCCATCTTGTGAAGCATTTCTTTGGTAAGTACGGTTGGATTGCTGGTATTACTGTTCATATTGAACAGGCCAAATGGACCAAGTATGCTGTCAATGGAAATCTTCAACCACATTCATTTGTGAAAGATGGAGACGAAGTCAGAGTGTGTGAATTGCTTGCCAAAAGAAATGGCGATTTCACCCTTAAAGGAGGTGTTCAGGGATTGACTGTCTTGAAGTCTTCAGGTTCTATGTTCTATGGTTACAATGTTTGTGATTACACTACATTGAAGCCTGTCAAGGAGAGAATCTTATCAACAGATGTTGATTGTAAATACAAGTTTGACAGCACCAAGATTGGTTCTATAGACAACATATTTTCCTTGGCTGACTCTGGTCTGTTCGATAAAGTTTTCCAGTCTGCCCTTAAAATCACATTAGACAGGTTTGCACTTGAAAATTCAGCTTCTGTCCAGGCCACCATGTATAATATGGGCACTGATATTGTGGAAGCTAATCCTTACGTTTTCAATGTGTCTTATGCTTTGCCAAACAAGCACTATATTTTGTTTGACTTCTCATGGAAGGGATTAAAGAACGAGAATGAATTGTTCTACCCATCCCCACATCCTAATGGTTTGATTAAATGTACTGTTGGAAGAGATCCCGTCGCAAAGTTGTAAGTTCTTCTGAGCAATTGGATTAGAAGTCTCGTTTTGTCACTGCTAATATGCTCAATTGATTATCATATGTGTTTCGTGGCCCGTTGGACTAAAACATGCCCTGCTATTTACTGTTCATTTATTTAATTGGTAATCGATATCAACTATTTATTCTTTTGAATATCATATTCTATTATTTTAATCAACTTCTTTAGATTGTAGCGTAAAAATATCTAATTTGTTAACCATTGAATTAGATGTAAGTTGTATATCCTTTTTCTAGGACGGTCAGAACTCGTTGAGAAGAGACAAAAAAACGAGAGTTAACAGGTTCAAAAAACTTTTTTTTTTTCCCCCCCCTTTTTTCCCCCCCCCCCCAACTATTTGTTGGCTCATCAGTTCAGCCACCACCATGGTCACTACAATGCTTCACAGTCCTTAAATAGCTCAATTGATAAGCCGCAACAGTAAATTTGACCATATTTTACTATACGAACACTGATTTATTCAGAGAAAATTAGTTATGTCCCTAAGGTTATTGCGATCTCTTAGGTTCCCCTGTCTAAGTGGATCAAGTTTTCTAAGAAATGGTGGCGCAAGACGTTATATCCTAACAACTTCGCCTAGATTTAATGCTCAAGCAAAGGCACCGCATTTTAGAGAAACAAGGTTGAAGAGATTGATGAGGGAATATGGATATAGTGGAATTGGCGTGTATCTTGGCATTGGACTTATTGATTTGCCGCTTTGTTATTTGTTGGTCCATTCAGCGGGCGAAGAAAAGATAAGATCATTGCAGGACAAGTTCTTAAATATGATTGGCTGGAATAGAAGTGATGGAAAAGATAAACATCAGGTGAAAGATGGAAAAGTTGAGGATGAGAAGAAGACATCCACGGTTTGGACAGAGCTTGCGTTAGCATACGCCCTTCATAAATCCTTAATTGTTATTCGTTTACCCTTAACAGCGGCAATCACACCTGTGATAGTAAATAAATTACGTGGAATGGGTTTTAATGTCGGGAATATTGCAAGTGCTGCTGCAAAAAATCTCGGAGAAAGAGGTATCAGGGGGACTCTTACAAAGAAGGGCGTTAAAGGCATAGCCAAAGATTTAAAATATGATCCTACGGCGTCAAATCCGAAATTTGGAAAGCCGCCTTCTAAAGGTCAAAGATGGTTTTTCTAAATGTTCTGCAAACTCTTGTTTATATCAAATACTCAAAAAGTGTACTTTTTTGTCTTTCTTATATATATTACATTATGTTTATAAGACGTGAAATTTCTTTTGGATCAGCGAAATTGTTCATACCATTTCTCTTCGGAAAACCGCTTATTAACTCTAGCAAGCACCTCTGGACTATAGACATCTTCCACCTTCTCACCTCCAGTAAGAACCCTTCTCTCGTGTTCTTTCAACTCCTTCTTTGTCATTACCACCAAGTTTGTGAGCTGTACCGGCTTGTCTGGAAGCCATCTAGACACTACCAATCTGGTTGCATAGTTTGATATAACAGATTTTCCGTGGAACACCTCCTCTAGAAGATATCTCATGTCATTCAAGGCAACTGGAACTCTTTGACCGTGACCAAGTCTGTCCTCCTGCGAGCTTATGCTCTCCAAAAGATTGTCATATATCTTGTATCTGTTTTTACCCTCAATAGGTTCTGTAGGATACCCAGAGCTGTCCGCTAAGATATGAGATGTGATAGCAAGCCCAAATATTCCGGGCATTGTACCCATAACGGGAAGGATACGAACCCTAAAATTTTGAAGAGCACTAAGCTCATCAACAGCACCCTTTTGAAACTCTTCTACTGGAAGAGGTAATAGTTTTGCCTTTCTTGGATCAGGTTTTTCGGCAGAAAATATACAGGTAATACCGTTCATAATACCTCTTTTTCTCAATCTCCTTCTGACTGCCTTTGCCAAGGGATCTTCATCTGTGCTGGAAATATCACCCACATTCACTCTGGTTGGATCACTCTTACATGAAGCACCCATTGATGAAATAGTCTTATAACCCTTTTTCTGACAGTACTCCAAAAGGTCAACCTTAGAATCAATATTATCAATGCAGTCAACCACATAGTCTGGATTGCCTTGACTAACAAGTCTATCTGCGTTTTCTATCTTGAAAACTTCGTCCGCCGCTTCTATTTCGCACCAAGGTGCGATCTGAAGAATTCGATGACGTAGACACTCGACTTTGGGAGTACCAACGTCTTTTAAAACAGCAACTGAGTGACGATTTAATGATGATAGAGAAACCTGATCAAAGTCAACAACCCTTATTTTTGTAACTCCTGACCTTGCAAGCGTGGCTACACAGTTAGAGCCAACTCCTCCCGCTCCTAAAACTACCACAAATATGTCACGAATCTTCTTCATCCCGTCATCACAAAAAAATGCATAGTTACGCGCAAGTTGCTCCTTTATCAATACTTCTGGATAATTCTTGTCCACTTCTGTATATTCCTCATCTTTCTTTCTATGCACTGGTAAAGTCCTACTTGTGTCACCAATAAGTTTTTTGGATAGACAGTAATGTAGCCCCTCTAGTGCCAAAGTGGTAATAGCGGCAGTTGCTACTATTGCTGCACTCAATCTCCCTGTATCTGACGCCATCTATGTTGCTAAATGTAATATTGGCGTGTTATTTGCGGCTATAACATTATTGAAGTGTCATGTTTGGAGTTTGAAATTTCCGCTTAGTGAATGATTAAATTTTCATTCTATACATCCCTCGAAAAAGTTCGAGCGTTATGGGCTGAAAATATTTTTCAACTCACCTGTCTTTGGGAATCCTTGTTCCGAAGAAAATATGTGCATTAGCTTACAAGTCCAAGGCATTATTTCAGACTAGTCTGTTATTCATTATTTAATAGCAAAAGCCTTAATATATTTTGTCATAATACTAGAAGAGACTTTCGATGCATAATATTCATTGGTTATTATCCTGCGTATGTATTTTCCCATCTTCCAATCAGTGTGAATATTTTCAAAATAAAAGCATACCGACTGTCAAGATCAGTGAAATATTGATTTATACATAATATCATTGCTGTTCTTTGTTTTTCATTTCAAATACCCTTGGTAAATTTTTTGCTCAAGAAGTTCTGTGAAACAAAGCTTTAGTTTACAAAATACGTTTTTCAGGAAACTTTTTAAGTTGCAATTCTTGAATAGTCTTTTAAATTCAAGAAATCCATTTGTTAATACTTGCTTTTCTTTTCTATATTGTTCTCTTTTGTTGCATTCTTTTGTATATTTTGTTGGTTATCAACTGCAGGACTGAAAGTAGTTTCTTTCTCTTTGAAAACAAATGTAATTCCTTGATGTCAAAGTAAAGATTGTACAACACTCAGAAAAATAGTTTATAAGTGAGACAACATCCTATTTTGCGAGTTGCAATTTTTTAGCTACATAGCTTTTTATGTACTGATAAAAGTATAATGCTCTCTTCCGGGATTTAATTGTCGATAATATCAAAAGAATATTTTTAATATACTAAAGAGCACTGATTATACATAATACAAAGCACTATTTAATTCTATCATATATTTCAACGTATTATTTTATACATGAAATGGCACCTCTTGCTGATAACATTATATCTTTGAAACTATTCCCCGAATTTACATGGCTAGTTTTTTTATTATCCATTTTCAAACATTTGCATCAGTACCAACGATAAACTAATTAATCAGATAACTATTACTTTAAGAGCAATCATCACCAATGATTAATGATGTTAAGAAGCCAATTCAGTGTTTAAATACCAGCGAAAACTTTAATTGGTACGTCTCTATCCACTTGTACTAAATAACCGACCCTAAAGTTTTCCGAACCTCCCCATCGGCTAGGTACCCAGTCGGCTCTATTAAAAAGTGAGATAGCTATATCCCGGAGCAACTTGTAAGGTCTTTCATAACTTGAAATCTTATCAATTCATATTACCTACAAACAAAGACGTAAAACATTATCTTTAAGCTTAATGAAGTCATTTCTATATCCGAACTATCA
>MDSB01000004.1:644405-707680 GCA_001754015.1 Brettanomyces anomalus
CTGGTTCAAATCCTGTCTCGTCCAATTTTTTTTTAGCTCATAAGATTCTGGAGATTCTGCTTCGCCATGATCAGGAAACGTTATGAATCAAATTCTTTGTAAATCATCACGACACGTTGGCATTCCATGGTTATAATATACTCATAAAAAGCAATTCATAGTGGTGATCGTAGAAGACATGAGCGATTTCCAATTTATTAATCCTGCTTGCATTCGTGCACTGGTGGTATCTATTGGACACATGGAAAGAACAGCATTTCAAAGCTATGTTGATCAATTAAGAAGAGTTAAAGATGTGCGATTGATGGACTTGACACCAAATCCTGGAATATTCAATCCTCAGGCATACCCAGGAGGTAGATTATTTTACCATTTTGCCACACACAATGACGATACAGAAACATTATTATTACACGATTTTGAACCATTTCGAAAGACTTTCATGGTTATTGGACTGCTTGTATATAAGCATGACCTGAAAGTGGAAGAACTACGGAATAGACTATCAGAGCTTAAGAAAAGATACCCTAGTGCTCTTTCTCATTTTCTGTTCATATTTTGTGAGGGTAAGTCGACATATGATGTCGATTCCGATGGAATTTATGTCTTGAAAGCGGATTTCTCAAACATAAGAGAAACGTTTTCTAGCTTATCATCAATTTTCCTCGCTGAATTTTCCACTTATGCTTCTGCTTATGAACACGTGACACTCAGATCACCCGGATTCCTAAGTGGAACTGATATTAAGAGAAGAGAATCACTCATCGAAAAACAAAGGCACCGTATTTCGGATTCATTTGAACTCAGCGCAGAGAAAGCTAGAAAATACAAAACAAAAGGACGAAGGTTGAAGATTTATGCTAACTTTTATCTTCTTGCTGGTAACTTAAAACGATCGCTTTCTAGTTTCTGTGAATCTATTTTCTTTTTGAAGGCAGCAAGTGATTATCTGTGGCTTGCATCCGCATTGGACGGACTTTCAGTTTGCATATTCTTACTGGCATTTTTAAATGCCGGTTTCCAACTTCCAAGCTTTGTGTCAAATATCTTGAATAAAAACCGTGATTCATCATTATCACCATTTGTGTCACCAACGACGTCTCCAAGATCATCATTACAACTTCCGCCATCCATAACAAATACATCACAAATTTCTTCAGCTGCTCAAATTGCCCCATTACCACTTTCTACAGTTCAGCAGTTTATAAGTAAAGCATGTTTAAGATCTTTCATGTATTATCAAAAATCCGAGGAAAATGGGAAGGATTTTCTACCTTTCTTAGTTTACTGTGAAGCAAGAGTGAGATTCCTTTGTCTCATTATACGCATTTACGATGAACATGAATTGAATAGGAGCATTATTCATAACATTGTCGCTAATATTCCAATTTCAAATATAACTATCACAAATGATAACTTTGATTGTTCACAGCTAACGGAAGCTTGCTCTGAGATTTTTAGCATAAGATTTAAAGAATTATCAACATTCCAGCAATGCGATATCTACAATCAGATGATATTAGTATATAATGCTCTTGGACTACATCGGAAGAAAGCAATGCTCATAAATGCCCTAGCCAGACTCCTGATTTGCAGTGATTTTTGTAAAACCCACGATGCCATTTCTGTTAACTCACACTTAGAGATGGAGGCTTTTGATAGACAATGCTTGGTTTATGGAATAAATGTCAATCGAACACCGTCGATAATAGGATCATCAAATATCTTACAAAAAAGAGCGCTTTTGAATGTATTGGTTCTTTCCAAACAGCTAAAAAATACAAAGGGTATCATGAAATATGGTACCGTGCTATTGAAATACTTTTATGATTTGTTAACCAATCTTCAGCAGATTCAAATATATGATGATATAAGGAAATCAATGCTGTCTTCTGAGTTTGAACCCGAGTACTGGGACCAGAAGCTGCTTTGCAGCATATCTATACAGATCAGTGAAGAAGCGGGAGATGCACTAATTCAAAACGAAATATATGAGGCTAGCATAACGATCAAAAATCCTTTTGCCTTCCCCATTGAAATTAAAAACATTGAGCTGTTCAGTGATGGGGAAGGAACAATAGAGACAAATATAAACACAAAAAGGAAGAGTACCATTACATCCTCAAATGTTTTACCTATTGTGGTAACAAGACAAAGTACACTATCTATACCTCTATTTGTTGTGATACACTCCTATGGTGTAATTAGTATATCAGGTATAAGGGCATCTGTTTGTGGATGCAGGCTTCAGGAATTTAAAGTTCCGAAAGAGAAAGTATTTTGGAAGCCTCTCGATAAAGAAACAGAACCAACCGGATTGAGTAGGGCTGAGAAGAGAAGAAGTCATCTAGAAGCTGTTATGGCTGAGTCGTTACGTTATAAATGCAAAGATACATCTGCCATGGCTGTACTGGACTCAATACCAATGATGCCACCCACTGAATATAAAACATGGAACTTTAATGTCATTCATGAACAGCCTTTACTTAGACTAGCTCAAACGGAGGTCAATAACAGATGGATTCTACTACTTGAAGGTGAGTGTAAACGATTTGAAATTACATTGAAAAATTGCTCATCGATGCAGATCAATGATATGGTCTCAACTTTTTTGGATTCCACAATTGAACCATTGAATGAGCTTCTTTCGAATAAAAATCTTCAATCTAACGAAACATATGAAATAGAATATTACTTAATCAAGAAAAAGCCATTCAAAATTCTTAACAAGCCTGAACTGGTTGAAGTTAAGGGAAACAGCACATTCACATTGCAAATGGAAATATGGGGTAAAAGAGGGGTTAAAGAAGCAAAGCTTATTCTTAGTTACGGATGCAGAACCCCAAAGGATATAGATGACAATGCATCTGAAAAGAACCATGCTATCTCTAACTTTACAAGAAAAATAACCATTCCTGTAAATGTTACTGTATATCCAAGCGTGGAACTTGTTGGATGTGATACTATTCCACTATCATCTCATACAGAAGTTACTAATGAAAGCAGTGGTGGTGACTGTTGGCCTTTCTTGAAACGAATATGTAGCTCAGGCCATAAAATATCAGATTTCTGTCTTCTTGCTCTCGATTTTCTGGATTCCTGGACCGAGGAGATTGAAGTCCATATTCAATGCTTGCTGAGGGGTTCAAGTGATCAATCTTTCCAGGAACAAAACGGACTATTAAAGGGAATTTCAGATGATACATTTGAGACAAAGATCCGCCTGGGAAGCAAGAAAACGACAAGAATATTAGTTCCAATTGAAAGAATGAAATTTAGCGAAGAGTATTTAGATAGAAGAATACCAAGCCTTCGTAACAAGCAATTTATTTATGATTCTAAGACGCCAAAAGAAGAACAAAAGTTTACTAGAAGGGCATTCTGGCTACGTAATGAATTACTACAGCGAATACGTGCATGCTGGAAGATTCCTAATGACATTGAAAACAGTATATATGCTGGCAGATCTGGGACAATCGATTTACGAAGTATTCGCTTCTCTTCAAAAATGGCAAACATGATCGCAGTTTCGAACATGGATATTAAATTAACGCTCTATGACGAGGAAGAGACGAAAGTTATTTGTGATAACATGCAATTGAGCCAATTTTATACAGTGAGAACTCAACTAATTAATCGTGGCAGTCATGATGTGATGGGAATTTTGAGGCAAATTCCTGTTTGTAAAGGTTCTAGACTTCCTTTAGAGAAAAGAATTATTATCAATGGTGTCCTCCAGCAAAGTATTGGAATACCGTTGAAAGCATATTCTTCAAGGACATTTGATCTTGGAATATGCTTCTTGGAAAAAGGTGAGTACGAATGGGGTGCAGTATTTGATGAGATGCAAATGATTGGTGAAACAGGAAAGTTGAATGTAGTGGAACAACACCTACAGAAAGAACAACTGAGAATGAAGGTGACATGAATATACAAGATAGCCCGCCATACATATTTAGAAATTTAAATTTCAGAATATACTTCAAAGAAGTGAGTGTTAACAGACTCAAATACCTCAAACAGTTGCCACAGCAGTCTCTGCAATAATATGTAATGATGGTATTAATTATTCTTTGATTAGAAATAAAAACTCTTCATTTTTATGAATTTAGGCCAAACTATATATATTTATGTAAATGTACTTATATGCTCTCTCTCGGAAACGCAGCGGGCCAGTTTTGCTTTTCAGTTATCTGCCTATTATGGATATATATATATATATTTTTTTTTTTTAAATTGCATTTGACCCTGACATCCGTATACCTAACATGGTACCCGAGGAAGAATACTCCATAATGTAATAATCTTATTAACAACTACAGCAGCAAAACCCGTGATAGTGTGATAGGGCCGAGAAAATATAGGAATATATTCTTATTTGTATCTTCTAGTGTTTGCAGACAGGTTATTGCTACTGTATATCCACACCATCTTGATACTGCTCTCAAAAATTTCAAGAAATGTCAGGCTGTATAATACGTGCTGATGGCTGGCAAGCAGGCCAGGAAGAACATTTTTTGGCCGTGAATCCAAGCGGCGAGATTGTTTCTCTTTATCAAACAGACAAGAATGCAGTTGATGAGGAACATTCAATTTTTAAAAAGCGAGAGCGTCCTGGTTTTGACAAAATACAATGTTTACAATACTCAAGAAAACATACGGGATTGGCAGCAGTTGGACAATTGACTGGAAGTTGTACAATATTTAATATATTGCAATCAAGGGGACATATCGGATATGATCAAACTGATGAAATTGAACCTGATAGTTTAGATAACAGTCATTCTTTTACTCTCAAACCTCATCAGGCTAGATCGTGTAACTCAGTGTCTTTCAATGAAGAAGGACTTATAGCAATGGGATACGATAGAGGAAGACAAGATCATTCTATACAAGTGTGGAATATTAATACTAATAAAGGAACACCTACAAAGGTATACAGTTTTGTACCGAATGAGAGCATTTCTTCTGTCTGTTTCTGTCCCGATCAGCCAAACAACCTTCTTGCTGGAAGTTATAAACTGTTGAGAGAATTCGATTTTCGAATTAAAAGGCCAGTTTATTCATTAGCAACTAGATGTACACAAAGTATATCAGCAGACCCTGCGAATTCCTACGTATTTGCATCTTGCAGTGAGGATGGCTCACTCTCCATATGGGATCGTCGAAAATTGACTGCAGATAGTAGTGCTGACTCCAGCTCCAAAAGTAGTGCAAAAGTTGGGACACAATCTAAGTTTGCCTCTGCAGCCTCTGTTGTTCTCAATGAATCTCCACTGCTCAGCTTTAGGAAGTTATTAGGTGATTCTCAAAGAAGAACTGGAGGTGCCCCTTTCAAGCTCTCTTCGGTGGTACGCGGAGAAATAAGCGCTTTATTTGGAGGAGATATGATTCGAAGATGGAAAATTGGTACAGTTCCAAATTTGGATGAACCTGGTTTGGGTGATTCACTCTTTATATCCAGAGTTTCCGATGTTAGAACAAGATATGAACGTGTAATCTCGTATGACTATCTTCCAAGCACTGAATGGGCCCATGCAATAGAGTTTGTTTGTATGAGACAATCAGGTAGCGTCTATCGTATGTCAGTTGAAGAGAGCCAGACTGCAGCTAGATTTAGCAGTAATAATGCGCTTGCTTTTACAGGCCCCGAAGGGGAATATTGCGTCGGAGATGATATGACGATAAATTCAGATATCGTCGGAGATGATATTTCATCAGCTGGAAATAATAAGATAGATGGAGTTAGACCTGACATTGATTACAGGGAAAATGCCGACAAGCGAGAGTCATCCACTTCTTCTCGTTCCCTGATTTCTGCATCGACAATGTCTTCAGCACCAGCTTCGATTTTTGCCCCCGGTAGAGATATTTCCTTGAGACCCGAGGCTTTGCTAGAAAATGATATTTGTTCAATTATGAAGAAGCGGGCATCACTAAATTACGGCATGGATCCTGAAGTTAACATGCATATATTGGATACAATAACTATATTGGAAACACAATCTCAACTAAGAAACACTTGGAAATGGATCCAGATTTCGGAGACCCTTATTTCTGCCGGCAAAATGTCATTTGGGGGATATGATCTTGGTTTTTTGGGAATTTCAGGCGTCTGGGAAACTGGAAATCAATATGATGGGAAATCAAGATATTTCGGACCATCAAAGCCAGAAAACAAAAGATCACAAAGTGCTGTAGATTTGAATGCCATTCATGATAATTACAATGATATCATTGAAAAGTCAGATCATCTTTCACCAGTGATTCGAGCAGTCAAAGCCATAGTGACACGTCGGTCAAGAGAAATTCATTCGCTAGCTGTTCCTGTCATCGGATTTAAAGGAAAAAGTGCAAAAGAATTGCAACGAAGACTTGCAATGTATGTTATTGGGTGGGATTTTAGTGCACAAGAACTAGAAAAAAAGTACGAGAGTCTAGTGAAGAAAGGTAACTTTGAACGTGCGGCAGGCTGGGCATTATTTCACGGAAACATCAGCAAAGCCGTTAAAATCTTGCAATCATCCAATAGGGAGTCATTTAGAGTAATATCTACGGCAATATCAGCATATGATGCATTCAAGAATGTTCAGACAAACTCAGCATGGAAGGATCAATGCCGACAGTTGGCAGCAGAGCTTGAGAACCCTTACTTGAGAGTCATATTTGCATACGTTGCTGATAGAAATTGGTGGGATGTTCTGGATGAATCTGCCTTACCATTAAGAGAAAGACTGGGTGTTGCACTCCGTTTTCTCAAAGACGAGGAACTTGATCTTTATCTTGAAAGATTGATAGATGATGTCATAAAAAGAGGTGAAATCGAGGGTCTTATTGTGACTGGACTTACGAAGCAAGGAATTGATCTCTTACAATCGTTTGTTGATCGTACAGGTGATGTTCAGAGTGCTTGCTTAATTGCTTCTTTTGCATGTCCTAAATACTTCAAAGACATCAGAGTTGAATCTTGGATTGTTTCCTACAAAAGAATCCTCAACAGCTGGCGAATGTTTAGCAAACGAGCACGCTTTGAGGTTGCCAGAAGGAAACTATCTGTCTCTATAGATGGGCAACAACATGCCCATACGTTAGAGAGGCAGATTTACATACAATGCGCAAATTGTCATAAGAGCATAGGAAATGAGTTCAATAATATTAAATCTTCACAGTTGCCTAAAATAGGTGGTTCCTCAAAGAAAGCACAAAGGCTTAACTTGCATTGTTGCCCTCACTGTGGATATCCACTTCCAAGGTGTGCAATCTGCTTAATGACACAAGGAGTTCCTGTTCCAAAGGAATTGATTAACATTGACATGCTAAATGTGGAAAAAATCAATAAGAAGCGAGAATTCAGAAAGAAACAGGATCATGACAACAGGTCGACTTCCCACGATAGTGTCGACGAAAAACATGATACAAAGGAGAAACAATATGTAGAGGATGCTAGGAAAATACTAGCAGAAACTCACTTCAAAGAATGCTTTAGCTTTTGTCTCTCATGCAACCACTGTATGCACGCGGGTCATGCTGAGGAATGGTTTTCAAAACATTACGTCTGTCCTGTTCCGGATTGCAATTGCCACTGCAACAATAAGTAAACAGGAAAGCACAAATTTATCAAAAAGGAGTGCGCGCATGGCAAATAATGTCTTACTCTGGAGTGGGTCAAGTCTTATAATGGATTGAACCCTATTAAAGGCACGTACATCCAGCGGACGGACAATATTGAGATAAGGTTTAGAAACAATCTAACGACTTTTTAAAAATTTTTTTTTTTTCTTTTTTTGTCATAGATGTAAATGATAATGTATCACTAGGATAGCATCTAGGAACTTTCACAGGAAATATTGTAATCCTTAAATGGCATAAATAGTCAGTTTTTGGTTATCTTGAGTTGCAACGCGCGCGTTCTTTCAAATTTTGATTATGTTAGAAAAAAAGGGCTTAGTGTGTGCCATGCCATATTCGCTTCGCACAGTCCCGCATACGAGAATGATAGATAAAAATCTTGAAGGGGTATAATAGGAGGAGCTACGAGACAAGAAGCGAGGGAAATTGCAAGAGAAAAAAGAAGTAATCAAAATAATGGAATCAAAAAAAAAAAGTGAGCGTAGTGACAGATTACCATAAATCAGGAAAATTTAGGTTTGAGAGAATAAAGAAATGAGTGCGTAACATCAAGCAAATCCACTGTAATACTTTCTCACCCTATTCAAAATCATTCCACCCCTTCAGTCGCTTTGTTTTAACATATACAGTCTTTCGGACTGAATATAAGACAGATAGATACAAAAGAAAAGGGAAACATTGTGGTTTAGGCTGAAGCGCAAAGAGGGATAAATATCAAACGGTTAGATTAGTTGGAAAACTTCCTTGCGGATATATATAGCTCCGATAATAACAAGTTTGTCGATTAAATATACCCAATAATTTGTGATCGACATTTTGTTTAAGATAGATCTAAAGGAGAAAGTATTAAATATAATACAGTTTCTTTCTTTCTTTTTCCCATATCAACCAACTTGCGGACAACAGAACTAATCATTTTTAAAACAGTTATCTAAAACAATGACCGAACAGGCGGATCCAGTCATAACCGACATCCTCCGAAAAATAGAGAGGGAGAGAAATATCGCTATTGGTGCAAATAATCTTCGTAAGGAGACAAACAACACCAATGTGATACAGCGATGTAATATCCAGATTAGAGTGGCTCAGAAGAATATTGAGTATTTGGAGGATACGTTGAAAAAGATGACATTGAGGCAGAAGGAGAAGCAACAGATGGAACAAAGTGGAGAAGATGTAAATTCGGATAAGGATGAACAAGTGGCAATGCCTATTCATAAACCGACATTTACTGTCTTAGATCTGTTAAAGTATGAATGTCCATCTTTGGGCCATAAGATTCAGTACATGCTTCAATTGCTTCAATTCAAGATGCAGGTAGAGGATAAGTATCGAGAGGCTAACGAGAAGATATATAAGCTTTATGAGGCAGATGGCGATAGAAAATCATTGGCATTAGCAGATGAGCAACGCTTGGACAGTGACATGAGACTCCAGTTAATTAAAAAATCCATGAAACAATATCAATCGTTATATGTTGATGTGGATGAAATTTCACGCGAGAATGCCGTGATAAATACATATCATAAGAATCCTTTAACTGGTACCCTTTTGCTTACGATTACTGCTATCAGGAACGTTGATCACATCTCATCTCCCATGCTACAACGTAATCCAGAATGCACAATTGTGGTCAAGATTGATGATACCACACGTGTAAAAACAAAGCCAGTTAGAACAGATAGATGGAATGAGAACTTCACTTTAGAAGTGATGCAAGCGAATGAACTCTCTTTCATCATCAATGATGAACAGGATGGACAGCAAATACCTGTAGCTCTATGCTGGCTTCCATTATCAGACATCGCTGAAGAAATTAGACGTAAGAAAGTTCAGCAGATTGAGGGAGGCCAGAAAGACACTTGGATTTCAGCATCGTCCCTACAGATGCATCCGTCTAATGGATTGAATCCTGCATCTGATTTTAATGACGTTGCAAATGGTGGTGCTTTTGGAGCAAGCGGAAGGGCTTCGGGCCGTTTATCCACATCCTCGTCGTCGTCTAAAATGTCCAACCTTTCTGCTCAAGAGAAAGAACGGGTGCAAGATCCAACATTTAGTTGCTGGTTTGAATTAGAACCAGCTGGTCAAATTCTTGTGACTCTTGGATTTGTCAAAGGGGAAATGACAAACGCTTCTCGTATGGGTAAGGCCTTCAATGGGTTAGGCAGACATGGCGCTATTAGACAGAGAAAGGAGAAAGTTACAGAGTATCATGGTCACAAGTTTGTTCAGAAACAATTTTATAACATTATGTGCTGTGCCGTTTGCGGTGATTTCCTCCGTTACACGGGATTCCAATGCCAGGATTGTCGATTCCTTTGCCATAAGAAATGCTACAAAAATGTGATCACTAAATGTATTTCGAAACCAAGCTTGGGAAGTAAGACTAGTAGCATTGATGATGATGAAATGACTTTGAAACATCGTATTCCTCACCACTGGGTGCAGGTTACAAATCGTGGTACAAAATGGTGCTGCCATTGTGGATATATTCTTCCATGGGGAAAGAAAAACGTCAGAAAATGTGCCGAATGTGGCCAAATGTGCCATACTTCTTGTGCTCATCTGGTTCCTGACTTTTGTGGTATGTCTATGGAGAAAGCCAATCAGATTCTACAGGCTATTAAAATGGCTAAGGAAAGAAAGGCTCTGAATGATGCTCGCAGACTAATGTTGCAAGGTCAACAGGAAGAGAAGGAGAAACAAATAGAACAAGCAAGGCAAATAGAGGAGCATCAACGACAAATAAGAGAGCAAGAAGAGGAAGAGGAGAAAAGGCGTGAAAATATTGAGCAGAGACGGAGGGAAAGTAGAAAACAGGAGGAATTGATGTATGAACAAAAGGAAGAACAAACTGGGGAGCAACAAAATACAAGAGCTTCATCTGAATCTTATCCAGAATTGGCACAAATTACTGATGCATACCCAGAAGTTGCTATTACTCAGAAAAGTCCGGAACAGCCTTTGAGACAACAGCCGGAAGAAGAGGGTAAAAGATATTCTCAGAGGAGGGTTTCCGAACCGGCGAACGATTCTTCAAAGCGTGTGACATCACTAACAACAAAGTCTAGACATCATCATCATAGACATCATCATCGGCACAGACATGGCCTTGACGACTTCAAATTCCTTGCTGTGCTTGGTAAGGGTAACTTTGGTAAAGTCATGCTTGCCGAGTCTATTCATACTGGGCAGCTCTGTGCAATTAAAGTGTTGAAAAAGGACTTCATTATTCAGAATGATGAGGTTGAGAGTACAAGGGCAGAGAAGAGAGTTTTTCTAGTTGCGAACAAAGGACGTAATCCATTCTTAATCAAACTCCACCAATGTTTTCAGACGGAGAACAGAATTTACTTTGTCATGGAATATATTCCAGGAGGAGATCTTATGTGGCATGTTCAGCAAAGAAGATTTTCGCAGAAAAGGGCGCAATTTTATGCAGCAGAAGTACTTTTGGCATTGAAGTATCTTCACGAGAATGGTGTTATATACAGAGATTTGAAACTGGATAACATCTTGTTGACTTCTAGCGGACACATAAAATTAGCGGATTACGGACTTTGTAAAGAGAACATGTGGCTAGGAAACAAGACATCTACATTTTGTGGAACCCCAGAGCTTATGGCACCGGAGATTTTGAAAGAACAAGGCTACGGAAAGGCAGTGGATTGGTGGGCCTTCGGTGTTTTGCTATATCAGATGCTTCTTACAAAGTCTCCCTTCCGTGGTGAGGACGAAGATGAAGTGTTCAACTCTATTCTTACGGACGAGCCTCTTTATCCAATTAATATGGCCAAGGAAGCGGTTGATATCCTTCAGAGATTGCTAACGAGAGATCCAGAGCAAAGATTAGGTAGTGGAGCACGTGATGCAGAGGATATCATGGACCATCCTTATTTTGCCAATATCGATTGGGATGCCATTATGCGTTGTGAGGTGACGCCGCCATATATTCCGGATATCAAGGATCCAAGAAATGTTGCATGCTTTGACGAGGAATTTACTTCCCAAGCTGCAAAGTTGACACCAGTAAACTCCGTTTTAACCCCAACAATGCAGGAACAGTTCCGTGGTTTCACTTACGCAAGCGAGGAAACTTCTATTTCTTAATTTGTCTATTGTATGATAACTTGCTATATCAATATGTTGATATGTATTGTTGAATAACTATATCTGAAATGTTTGAATACAGAAATTTTATACTCTTTGAATCATATCAAGATCTGATGATTCCCTCGACGAAAAATGTAGTGTTTCGGCTTATCTAACTCCGCGAAATTTCAGGCTTGGACACATAAATTTTTTTTTCTCCCCCCTCCCTCCAGTTCTTTGTCGCACTCTTGGTTAGTCATGCACAAATCTCGACCCGTTGAAAATGAGGATCTACACCTCGAACTGAAATTTTCCATTACTAGGTTAGTGAACAAAACATTTCTTCCTTTTGAAAAGAATCTATCTTATTCTAACAGGAATACCAGTTTAACCTTGATAGACGAATAGAACTCATAAGTATAATAAAATGGGATTAGACACAACTGTGAAAAGCTTGGAAGAGCTTGCAGACTTTGACTTTTACAATGCCGTCCACTCTACCTTTTTAAATGCACAAAAAGATGGATCTTTGGTATATTCGAATGATCAGAAACCTGAGATTATTAAAGAGGATGGAACAAACATGAACATTGAATTGAAAACTGTGAAAGCTTTGAGTATCAGACCACACAACCGCCCAGATGCCCCTGCATCTGAAGATAAAGTTCCCGATGAGGAGTTGAAGCAGGTCGAGAGCAATAGTCCTTTTGCTCATCCGGAACCTGAGCTCACAATTATAGGTGATTTGCTTGATAAATACAGGATCATATTGAACAAGTTTCCAAACTCTGAAGATCATTTCATGTTGGTTACGAAGGATTTTGCTAAACAGGATTCATTGCTTAAACCTATTGAGCTCCAACTTATGCATGTGATCTTGAAGAACATCAACAATAGCAAAGAGTGTAAAGAAAGCAACACGCAGTTTTTTGCCTTCTTCAACAGTGGACCTGAGAGTGGTTACTCACAATTCCATAAGCACATTCAGTTTTTGAGGTTGCCTAGGGGCTTCACTCCATACCAGTCGGGATTGGCTAGTACTACAGAGTTCTACCTTCCACGTGAATTAAACGTGAACAGGCATCCATTAATGCTGCAAAATGCCAAATTCAAGCACTGGATTCTTAAAATAAAGGACAGCTTTGAGGACGAGGAAGAGAGAGAAACTATTCTTGCCATGCTATACATGTTCCTTATCAGCAGAGTTTTGAATGTTTCTAGATCTCAGAAGATACCAAGAGACAAAGTCAGTTATAACTTCATGATGATGGATGATTGGATGATGGCTGTTCCAAGACGTCACGCCAAATACAAGGACGTTTGGCAGAATGCTTTGGGTTATATGGGCCTATTCAGCGCCAGAGATGAGGATGTCAGACAGAAAATGCTTGACCTAGGATTCTCCGAGATACTAGAAGGATGTGGCTTCCCTGTGGAAGAAAAAGAAAAAGAAATATCATATAGTGGATTATGGTACTAAAGACGAATATCTACTTTATACTTCAATTTAATGTAAAACTGAACGTTCTTTTTTTCCAGAAATTTTCAATAAATATAATAGATATCAGTGAATATAAAGAGGAGAGCGGAAATAAATAGAATACTAGGACATTGTATAAAAAGGCACTCGTTCAGTGCTTGACCAATTTGATGTTATCCAACTCAGCCTTCTCTTTGGCCTCAGCCTCTGCCTCAAGAATGTATGGCGTCAAATATGGAATGTCATCCTCCGGCTGGATAGCTTTGGAGTCTGGTAAAACATCATGCATTAAAGAAAGTTGGTGAGATGTCATGATCCTGTAGTTTCTAGCATAAGATTCCTCAGCTGGAAGTCTCTTGATTGCAGACTGCATAACTGGGTTCTCTTCCAAAATTAGATCATCAAGTCTATAATGAAGATTGGTAAGTGTCGTTAGTAAAGCTGTTCATATATATTGGTAGACATCAATAAATCATTCACAGTCAAAAATCGATTGGTATCGGGGATAGATCCATCTCAAAACTTCATTATTGTGAGGGAAAGTAATCCAGCACCATGGAACCTAAATAAACGACGTGTGACTAATTTCTGAACTTACCTCAAGCCCATGTTTCTGTAACCGGAGAACTTGGTGAAAAGTCTGGCTGCAGGCACAAATATTTGCCTTAAAAATGGTGTACGCAAAATAAGATCGGCTCTTCTCTTGACAATAGATAACGACATGATCTGATCTATAGTTCTATACCTGTGTACTTTTTATACCTCGTAAATATAACTTTATCGTAAGTACTGCCTCTTTGTTTAGCGTTGTCTGTATGATTTTAAAGCCTTTCCTTCTGTCCTTGGGTCAATTTTTTTTCTCTAGTGCTTTGAGACGTACATTGATACACACACCCTTAACCCACAAAGCAAAAAAATACCCAATACCCAGTAAGTAAACTATGCTTACAGTTTAGAAAATTATTAGCTACGAACGCCAAACAAAAAGGCGCGAAATTAAATTTCCTCACCTCCTGATTGGCCATTCATTATAATAGAAATTTTCTTGGAAATATCTGAACGTATCCAGCTTAAAAACTTTGAGGTGTACGGATGCATTACTAAATAGTTTTCGGGGCTTCAGAGCAGCATTTTAATACAAATGAACCTCAAAAGCCATTAATTCTATAGTATGATTTGAAGTTCAAGAAAGAATAAAGAAGCTTTAAAGGAAGTTTCAACAAGGTTGATCAGTTTCTATTTTAGCATTTTGAAACCTGTCTGCTCTACATTGAAATACACCATTAGAAAGAAAAAATTCAAATTGCCTAAAAGGGGAAAACAATAACATTGACAATTAAGCTGAGCGGAGACAACGATAAGATCAAACTAATCATAGATAATAAAGCATGAGCCTAAAAAATTGGTCACTTAGGCAAATATCAGTTTCATAAATGCTTTACATCGTCTAAGTACACAAATAATAACTACTAATTTCATATTCCAAGATGAGAGGTATAATACCGAGCATTTTAGTTGCACTAAGTGTAGCCTCTAGGATTGTTGCAGAAGATATAAAATATTGCAATCAAACATCACACTGTCCAGAAGCCTATCCTTGCTGTACTACAGATGGAGTATGTGGAACTGGAAGCTACTGTATGGGTGGATGTGATGGTAGATATTCATTTAATTTGACAGCATGCGTTCCACAACCGGTGTGCCAAAGTGGGAAGTATGAGCTTAAAGCGGAAGATATGGAGCGGACAGAGAAATATCTAGGAAGTACAAACGATACCCTATGGACTTATACAGGAAATGTATTAGATTATAATGGCACTGTTCTTTTGGCTATGCCGCAGAATTCTACTGGGACAGTCTTGTCATCAGCTTTTTACGTTTGGTATGGAAAAGTGAGTGCGAGATTCAAGAGTTCACATAATGCTGGGGTGATTTCATCCAGCATTTTATATTCAAATGTCGAAGATGAAATTGATGTTGAATTTATTGGATCGGCATTGAAGCAACCACAATCAAACTTTTATTACCAAGGTCTTCTTAATTATACAAATGAAGTCAATCTATCTGCTTCCAACACATATGAAGATTGGCACACATATGAGGTGGATTGGAAAGAGGAGAGCATAACTTGGTCAATCGATGGGGTTCAGCAACGAGTGCTCAAGAAAGCAGATACATTTAATATAACTACAAAACAATATATGTTCCCGCAAACACCTAGTAGAATCCAACTTTCTATATGGGCAGGCGGTGATTCTTCCAATTCACAAGGTATAATAGACTGGGCCGGAGGTGAAATTGATTGGGATGCATCTGATTTTGAGGATCCAGGTTATTTATATGCTGCTGTGGATTACATCGAAGTTGAATGTTACGAACCTCCAGCAGGAACCAAAATCGAAGGAAACACTTCTTATATATACACAAGCAAGAAAAATTTCACACAAAGCAGCATAATGTTAACTGACAATGCGACCATATTGGACAAATTTGATGAAACTGGATGGAATATATTTAAATCTGATGATGACAATGGACAAAACCACACCGGTTCTAGCGGCTCTAACGAGCGAAACAATAGCCAAGATTCCTCTGGGCATTCGACATACACGAGCACTAGTCTACCAGCTGGTTATTCAACAGAATTTTTCCAGGATATTAATACAGCATTCTCTGATTCCTCGTACTCAAACATCGGTGTCATTCGGACAGTGCCGCACCTGGGACTCTTTTCATGGTTTCTTGTATATTTATTCTGATCACAAAACTGACGAAATTGGCTTCAAATACACACTAATTAGATTAAAGATAAACGAAATTATGTATTTTATCATAAAATTTTATTGTATAAAAAAAGAAGAAGCACCAGAGAAGTAGCTTTCATGCACCTAGTCCAGCGTGCTGATCAAGATTAAAGTGAAAAAAAAAATCTCACTTCGTGTATTAATTAGAGATACAAACCCTGTCAGCCGATATTCATGATAAACACCCTATTTTAAATTATAATCAGAGAGATATAATAAGATATTCTCCCTTCATTAAAATTGCTTAATTTAAAGATTCAGCAATGACAATTTTAGCCCAGGAAATAGAGAAGCCCACAATTTTTGTAGCCCCAATATCTAAATGGATGGGGATCGAGAAATTGTTAACACGCGTGATTAATAGGGGATATGATAAACCAAGATACAAATACAACATAATACTAACTCCAAGAATTCAGGATGGGCTAATTCAGGACTTTGTCATTGATGATAATGATAATGCAATATTTGCACTGTGTGTTATTCCTGCAAGCAGTAGAAATATCCAGGTCGAAGAGAAGGACGACAAAAATGCTGTCACCAAAAAGTTAATCAGGAACTACCCAATAGGAAATTTAAATCTGGAAGGCCTCCAAGTCGAGACAAATGTAACACAACTCTTAACAGATAGTTCATTGAAAACATTAGAAGGGAGGATCCTTGGAACGGTTTGCTTAAAAAATTACAGCAGTGATAAGCATGGTTTAGAGATTACAGGCTTCACATCATTTTATCCTAAGCTCTCTCCACAGCTGTTGAAGTTCGTGAAAATATTCAGCTATGAACAACTTAAAGCACAAAAGTTGTGGGTGGAGGTTATACAGGAGCACGATCTTGTACCATACTACGAGAAACAGGGATTCACATTATTGGATACAATTTTGTGTGTAGTGGATACGAAAACTCAACAATCTTCAGATCAACCCTTGGAAGACGGAATTAAAGCGTCGCGAGATTTCCATGTTGCTCTAATGAGCATGTCGACCACTGTTAATTCAAAATAACTAAATGATAGGACTACTTACTCAGAGACTAGATACCAATTTACTTTAAATACAAATGATGCTATTACTTTTCACCGACTTGGGCACATCAATTATTTGAACTCTTTCTTAATTTATTGATTGCTGTAATGCACTAAAGTTATTGATCTATCAGACGGCCTTGTATGTTATTGATGGAAGAAGCTAGTAGAAAAAAAAATACCCACGAAAATTATTTCTCACTATAAAATTTTTTTTCGTTTCACCAAAGCGAGCGAGCAATTCGTCACCATTCATGAGGAGGTTTTTCCATTTGGTTTTGCGAAATATCTTGAATCTCTTCACTTGTGATCTTGATTCTACACCCAAGTTTCTCTTGTAATTCATGCAGAAGATTTTAGCTCCCACTGGACTACGAAATATTTTCAGATTTCAGCAACAGCTAAGGTATTTTTCGCAGCGTTTCAAATCACAGACGCACAAAATCAGTGTTCAAAGGAACAGTAATATTGGTTTGTCGGTGGATAAAATGGCTACAAAATTTAACAGAGAACAGTTAGAGAGTCTTCTCAAGCACAGGTTTTTCTTTGCACCTGCCTTTGACATTTACGGAGGTGTCTCCGGATTGTATGACTACGGTCCACCGGGATGTGCTCTCCAGGCCAATATCGTTGATGTGTGGAGAAAGCATTTCGTTCTTGAGGAAGATATGCTTGAACTTGACACTACTATGTTGACTCCTTACGAGGTCTTAAAAACGTCTGGTCATGTTGACAAGTTTGCTGATTGGATGTGCCGTGATCTTAAGAGTGGTGAGATTTTCAGAGCAGACCACTTAGTGGAGGAAGTTATCGAAGCCCGTTTGAAAGGTGATAGAATCGCTCGTGGAAAGAAGGATGAGCCAGCTGCAAAGACCGACAAGAAGAAGAAGAATAGAAAGAAGAAGGTTAAAGAGATCAAGGCTATTAAGTTGGATGATGATACTGTGAAGGAGTACGAAACGATCCTCGCAAAGATCGATGGTTACTCTGGAGAGCAATTAGGTGATATCATGGAAAAGTACAAGATATGTAACCCAGCTACTGGAGATCCATTGGAGAAGCCTCAAGAGTTCAATTTGATGTTCCAGACCAACATTGGTCCTTCTGGTCAGCTGAAGGGCTACCTTAGGCCAGAGACTGCCCAGGGTCAATTCTTGAACTTCGAGAAATTGTTGGAGTACAATAACGAGAAGATGCCATTTGCCTCTGCGGTTATTGGTAAGTCATTCCGTAACGAGATTTCTCCAAGATCCGGTCTTTTGCGTGTGCGTGAGTTCATGATGGCTGAGATTGAGAACTTTGTTGATCCTGAGAACAAGGCACATCCTAAGTTCGACACAGTGAAAGATCTCAGACTCGACTTTTTACCAAGGGAGGTGCAGGAAGCTGGTAAAACCGAGCCACTCAAGATGACATTGGGCGAGGCTGTTGAGAAGCATATTGTAGAGAATGAAACCTTGGCCTATTTCTTGGGAAGAATCTACCTATTCTTGGTTAAGATTGGTATTGATCCTGCCCGATTCCGTCTTAGACAGCATATGGCCAATGAGATGGCACACTATGCCAGCGATTGTTGGGATGGTGAACTTAAAACTTCTTATGGATGGATCGAGTGTGTTGGCTGCGCTGACAGATCAGCTTATGATTTAACAGTTCACTCAAGAAAGACAGGCGAGAAGTTGTGCGTGAGACAGACTCTTTCGGAGCCGAAGATTGTCGAGGAGTACGACTGTGAGATTGATAAAAGAAAGTTTGGTCCTAAGTTCAGAAAGGATTCTCCAAAGGTTACAGAGTGGCTTCAGACCAGATCCCAGGAAGAGCTTGAAGAATTGTCGAAGGAACTTATAGAGAACCAGAAGATTGTTACTAAGGATATTGCGGGTATTGCAGCCGATGAAGTGGAGATACCAGGTGATTTTGTCAAAATCGAGAAGAAGAAGAAGACCGTTCATGTTAGGGAGTACATTCCAAATGTCATCGAGCCATCATTTGGTATAGGGCGTATCATTTACTGCCTTTACGAGCACTCTTTCTGGACTCGTCCAGAAGACAGTGCCAGGGCAGTTCTGTCTTTTCCACCTTTGGTTGCTCCAACAAAGGTGCTTCTCGTTCCTTTGTCTAATAACACAAAACTTCAACCTGTTGTTAAGGAGGTTGAACGGCAGTTGAAACAGGCTCAAATTCCTTTCAAAGTTGACGATTCCTCTGCTTCTATTGGTAAGAGATATGCTCGTAATGATGAACTTGGCACGCCATTTGGCATTACAATTGATTTCGACTCTTTGAAGGACCAGTCTGTTACTCTTAGAGAGAGAGACTCCACCAAGCAGGTCAGAGGCTCTATAAAGGAGGTGATCGGTGCTATTAAGAACATAACCTATTTCGGTGAAAATTGGGGTGAAGGTGTCAAGAACTTGGAGGCTTTTGAAGGTCAGTCAGAAGAGTAAAAGTAAGAAAATTCCATTTTTTATCCATAAATTTATGCCAAACTAAACCCACTTTCTTATCTTGTCTTTTATTAAACGAAATATGTAAGACGCACTGGGCTCTTTGTAACTGATTACTTTGTGCGGTGTACTGGTGCATCACATTATAAACATCCTTACATTACTGACAAACTTTTCCCAAGGAAGGAAGGAAATCAAACACAATTTTATTTTCACTTGCGAAAAGTTAGACAGCCATCGAAAGTGTACATGACAAACAGTTCGGTGCCATATACTACCCATCAATTTCATGATTGTTAGTCATCCAATGTATAAGACTTATAAGTTTGTAATGAGAGAGCAAGTGAGAAAAAAAAAAGTGACAATGATTAGTTATAAAGTTCCACATTAATACTATTGTAAGCTAGCTGTTCACTGTGAGGGTTTATCATTTTATGATACAAAGAGAAGAAAAATCAAGGAATCCTTTCTTTCTTGTTCTCTAGTGTGCGTGCAAATGAAGGGGGAGGGAAAAAAATTAAAATGATGGACAGTCGCATATCGATCGTTCCAATGCAGAAATTCTATCAAAAATTTCAGAAATTGGTGCAAAAATGTTTCCGGCATGAGATGTATCTGGTTAGTGGGTGTGCCTCACCTCAATCTTCAATTTTTTCTTCTTTAGTTTGCCGGCTTTTATTGTACACTATTGAGCGGGTAATCTGAGAGAAAAAAAAAAAAGAACGGTACATAATTAATTTATTATCGAGAGTAGGGCAAATCAAGCAGAGAGGGGAGATGAAAATCCTCAGATATAAGGTAAGGCGGGAGAGAGAGAAAAAAAAAGAAAAGAAAGTAGTGAGAAATTTCCAAAAAATCTATTATTTTTGAGAAGCACAGAAACATCATGAGGTAACATGCTCTCTTTACTCACAGGTAGTCTCATCTTTTTCGAATATACGCATTTCTTACCAGAGAACTGTTTAAATTACTTAAATATCTCTTCAACTAAAAAGATACAATCACTCTTTATTTAGAAAAGGATCAAAGGGCACAATTTTTATTGCATATCGTTGAGAGTCCCTTTGTTCACGCGTATCAGATCCAATTATCTTACAAATATTTACACTGACCCAACGAAAATGCCGACAACCGCCAATGGTGTCGCCCAGATCATAAAGGAAATAAATTTAAGGGAGAATAATAAAGGACCACATGCTATCGTCGAAACACCAAAGAGTAGCACGGCATCAAGCTCTGTGAATGTGTCAGATGAAGAATTTCAAGATAGCATGTCTGTGCCAACTTGTTCTATAGTTTCACGTAAACAGAACATGGATACCATAAATACAGAGACACAAGTTGCTGTAAGTGATACAATGGAACCCGGAAAATCCAGCAACGATGGTACAACGTCAGATGAAGATGCGGAGGAAAGCCAGAATTCATCGAAGCATTCTTTATCCCCATCATTGTCTTCCTCTTCCGAAGACAGGACAAAGACACTAAGTAGTCACGAGCTATTGAATGCTGAAAACAAGTCAAATGTTGACAATGAGAAGAAGATACCAGATAATGATAAGGAAGTGAACTTACCTGCGAGCGATGCAATAAATAATCCCCTTTGCTCCCAGGATTCTTTATTGGACTCTGTCGATGCTTCCATTTCCGGGGCTAGTTGTGCAACAACTGTGACAAAGCTACAAAAAAACTATTCCGTATTAAGATCACCGAAATTGTGGAACCGTAGTAGCTTGGGTGACGATAGCAGTGGGAAAGATGGTGAGGCAACTAAAAATATTAAGCAGGAAGCAGATCAGGTTGAAGACCTACAATCGGAAAAGAGCCATAAAAAGATACTTTCTATTGGTTCATTTTCTCAGAATGGTAGTGAGAATGATGCATTCCAAACTCTTGATCCAAAGGAAAGAACAGACGATGAGACATATAAAAAGACTCTCAGAAAGGTCAGCAGTATATTATCACACCACAGAAAGTATTCTTCACAGGATATGTCTTCACATTTATCTACATTCTCAAATGGGCACAGTATCAATAGTCACAGCATAACCAAAGCTCATATGTCTCGAGAATCATCTTCCAACCCGATAGAATCCTCTGAACGCTTTAGCTCTGGCGCAGTGAGCTTGGAATATTCACAAGAGGGACATTATGAGGGTAAAGTTTCTTTATCAGATAGTATAAAAAACTTGAGCATTGGCGGACCAACATTAAGTCCAAAGAAACTTCAGAAATTTGCTACAATCATAGATACCAAAGAGAATTCAGAGGACGGTTCACCTACAGAAAATGAACTTTCTTCAGGACGGACAACTAAATATGCCGACGGAAGTGATACATTACAGAGCATCAAACAAACTAAGGCTGATTCTTCCATCAAAACCAATATGAGTCAAGCGCCTGGAGAGCTGTTGGTTGAAAACAATAACCTAACAATAGGGAAACTAGATCCGCAGAGTAACAAGTCATTTAAGAAAGACTCCCCTGATGTTGCTCAACGGAATAACATTCCACAGGTATCGAGTAGTAGTTCTATTGATGCAGAAACGATTGACCTACATGCTAAAAGAATAGCACCGACTGGACAGATTATCAGAGATTTAGAAAAGAACTATAGCAGCTCAAGCTTTTTGGTTTCTGATAGCAAAGCGGAAGGTTCAGATTTAAAAAAGGATGAAAGGAAAAGTAAAATAATTTCTAGCAGTACTAAGGAGGCAGATGAAGTCATTGAAGCAAAATTGCGACACTCACAAGGTGTTTTACCACCGGAAGACTCAGAAAATTATTCTGAACGGAGTAGTGGGGTATTAAGCTTTGGAGATGGCGGGTCTCACCGTGAAAGTCAAGAAGTGCCATTGAAAGTTATGAAAATTTCATCACCACAAACCAGAAGTGTTAAATTGTCTCCATCTAAAAATCATGAGTCCTATCTAACATCTACCAGCTCAAATCAAGAAGGCATGGTTGCTGATATCATTGACGAGTATGATAGTTATTCTGAACCAAACAATGACACAATGAGGGAGAGTAATACTTACCATGATGGCTATTCGGATAATAGTGACACTAAGGAAGAGAAGGAGGATGTTAGTAATGTTGCACAACTGATAGAACCACCAAGTCGCCCAGCCCCTAGAATTGTGCAAAATACAATTTCGAAGAATGTTGTAAAGGGTAACGGTCGAAAAGGTATTAAACACAAGAATTCATTTTCAGTATTCTCCCCTGAGTTAAAAGATGAACAACCTGCCTCGTCACCGACATTTGGTACGCCTGCGACAGTTCCTTGCTCACAATGGACACCACAGACTCAACATGGAACTAACCGTACTTATATCAGGGGAAGCTCACTTCCAAGTACACCAAATTTACGGAATGGATCGTACGTGAGAACTAGAAGTACATCGAATAGTTCCCGCAGGAACACTGGCCAGAGTACAAACAGAAGCTCAAACGGTCGAAGTAGTACCAGCACAAGTAGCAAGAGCAGAACTGGAAGCTTTTCAAGAAGTAACGCAAATAGAAGAAAGAAGATGTTTGGACAGATTCAAAATTTGTTTTCTATTGGTGGTAGTCAGTCGAGAGCAGGTGAAAAAAGAAATATTTCTGCGCCAATTGAGGTGGTTTTGAAGACACATGTTACATTTGATCACGAGACACAGACATACAAAGATCTTCCTGAAGAATGGGCTCGGGTTCTTTCTGCTCAAGGAATATCTGTTGAAGAACAGCGGAAGAATCCCGTTGCTATGAATCAAGTGATCAATTTCTATACTGACAATTTTGGAGAGTCGGATCAGAAATATATGGCAGTGTCAGCTAACAGATTTTCAGAGGCTAGTGCAAACGAAAATGATAGCAATAGGGAAATGAAGACCTCGTCTGGATCATCCTCATCTCTCAGCCGTAGAAATAGTGGAAACCAAGTGTCCAAGAAATTTTATAATTCTTACTCTGTTGAGGAGAAATCTGGTCACAATAGCTCAGAGTATAAGATGGTAAATGAACATTTGTCACCTGACGTTGGCCAGAATTTTATAGCCCAGATCCCCAAACCAACAGAAAATTTGAAGGATGAAGAATTCATTCCATCTAGACATGCGCCTCCTCCCCCTCCACCTAGAAGTACAACGATTAAGCGAAAGGTTTCAAATTCCCACAACTTGTATCGGGGAAGCAATCACACACAGAATGGCCTGTTTGGATCAATATCAAGACATTTCCATCAAGGTCACAATGAACAAAGACCTAAGATTGTTCATATGGCGGAAGGAATGCGGAATCCTTCTGGACCACAACAGATCACGTCTCCTCAAATGAGTCATGCTGCCAACATGTCCTCTACTTCTCCAATTACAGATCAAACAAGCATGTTTACTCAACCAAGAGCTTTAAATATTCCTCAATTCAACAAACAAGATGAAAACTTTAATGGCTTTTTACTGCCTCACAGACATGCTCCATTACCACCAGTTCCTTCATCACAGAGTACTTCGAAGAAAGTCAAGGAGAATGAAGATGATAAGGCTGAGGCGTCGCAGAAACAGAAACAGAAACAGAAACAGAAGCAGAAACAGAGACAGCTAAGTCCACAGGAAAACGTGAAAGAGCTACCTACTGAGTCGGAACAGATAAAATTGACCAGTAACGCTTCCAAGAAGGACTTGACGGGGGAAAAGAAAGCTGCCGAGGAGCCAGAGAAACCAGAGAATACAATTGGGCTATCGAAGGCGAAGGATAAAGTGAAAGAAAAGACATCAGATGCAGATGGAAAAATCCCACCAATTCCGACAAAGAAGGCCGTGAAGAGGAAGCAGCTAACAAGATCGGAGCAAGAGAAACGCCGTGAAATAAGAAGGGCAAGAAATAAGAAATACATGAAGAAATTGACACAAATTTGTTCAACTGCGGATCCTCATCTGAGATATAAAGATTTGGTGAAAGTGGGACAAGGTGCCTCTGGTGGGGTTTACACGGCTTATGAGGTTGGAACAGGAAACATTGTTGCCATAAAGGAGATGGAACTGGAAAAGCAGCCAATGAAGGAATTGATTATCAATGAAATTCTTGTCATGAAAGGATCAAAACATCCAAACATTGTGAACTTTATTGAGGCATATCTATTGAAAAAGGATCTTTGGGTGGTCATGGAGTATATGGAAGGTGGTTCATTAACAGATATAGTGACTCATAACATTATGACGGAGGGACAGATGGCTCGTGTTTGCAAAGAGACACTTTTGGGTTTGAAGTTTTTGCATTCGAAAGGTGTCATTCATAGAGATATCAAGTCAGACAACATTCTTCTTTCATTAAAGGGCGACATCAAGTTGACGGACTTTGGATTCTGTGCACAGATTAAGGATTATTCTGCTAAACGAAACACATTAGTTGGAACACCATATTGGATGGCTCCCGAAGTTGTGACAAAGAAAAGCTATGGTCCAAAAGTCGATATCTGGTCGCTGGGTATAATGACTATTGAGATGATAGAAGGCGAACCTCCATACCTGAATGAAACACCTTTGAGAGCACTCTTTTTGATCACTACAAATGGCAAGCCAAAGCTGAAAGATCCTGATGCGCTATCTCCGGAACTGCGTAGCTTCCTCGATCACTGTTTAGAGGTGGATTCTGAAAAGCGTTACGATGCAGTTTCACTTTTGGCTACTCCGTTTATTGCAAAAGCGCAGCCTAACTCTTCGTTATCTCCCCTTGTTGAAATGGTTACGAAGCAAAGGTTAGCAGAGCGATCTAAGAACTAACCTTTGAATTCCTTTTCTATGCTCTGCAATGCAGTGTTAGCTTTGCTTTTACCTTACTCTACTTCCTAGTTTTTTTTTTTACTTTTTCAAATTCTGTTTCTGCGTAAGATCCTAAGATACAGTGTGAAATATAAAACTACATGGGTGGATAGATACAGTAAGAAAACAAAAAGAAACCAAAAATGGAAGGAAAATAGACGACTTGTAAACCTGAAAATAGTATGTAGCAGCATCCATGCTTTGAACATTAAAGGCAAAAAGTAAACTCATATGTCCGTACTTTGAAGATCCCCATCATCGGGATCTGCCACCACAACATATTTTGATTGCACAAAGAAAAGTTTAACCGGTTTATCACATCTATTTTCGAAACGGTAAAAGTTTCCCATCGGAATTTCAAATGAGCTTCCTCGAGAAACTATGAAGACATTATGGGACAAAGAAACCTCCATTGTTCCATCAATGACATAAAACACGAAGTATGTATCTTCGTTTGATTTTACAGACTTGCGCGAATTAACAGGGAGCTCTAATATTCCCGCCCCACTAAACTCAACATCTTGATCAAACAATGTCTTGATCTTAAAGTATTCCTTCCTATTTCTAATAATTGTAATATTTTTCGATTGATCTGGGGCCCATGCTACTGTTCTTTCAATTTGTTTCTCTGAACCAGGTCCATCAAAAACCGGAATTGTTAAAGACTTATCTTTCACCCAGTTTGCTTCTCGAGCATCCGAATGTGCATTTGCTGAAAGTGATTTTCTTCTATGATTACTTTGTATTGACTCACGACGAGAACCAATGCTCTCTCTTCTTCTCTTTGCTTCAGAACTCTTTGCTGTGGGATATTTCCGATTGTCCATTTTATAATTGTCGGCATATGTTGTTCCCACATCAGCATCCAAATCGATAATAAGATTTTCCGGCTCGGGAGTAGACTTATGTATAACCTTAGTACGCCGGATAATATTACTAGCTTTGCGACGCTTTCTAGGAGTTTGGGAAGGAGATCTAGCCTCAATACGTTTCAAGTGAAGTTCATGATCCACAGCTAGATCATCAGGTTTATGAACAACATTTTCGACTTCCCTGACATAAGCTCCATGCTCTTTCTTCATTTTATACACAACACGCTCATTTCTCCACCATGCCACAGGCTTCACTTTCGTTCTCGTAGAATGTCTTAAAGGCTTTTCAGCACTAGATTTGAACTTCGGTTTATACCGTGAGGATTCGATAACTTTACTGCTTGCTTTCGAATTAGATGTTTTCCTGCTTTTAATCCGCTTCTGACTTGGGTCCAAATTTCCTGCAAACTTATTAGCTGTAGTAGAGTGTGGTGCAGGTGAATTATATTTTTTACCTTCCGATTGGCTTACTATGGAATCGTCACTAGTAATACTATTCACATCAATACTGTCTTTAGAAGTTTCCTTCGCATTGCCATTGACCAATTGTTCATCTTCATCACTAGAGACAGCAACATAATCAAATTTCTTTGAACGCCCTTTCTGATGTAATGCAATTTGCTTGGTCAAATTTGAAGAATTTTTGAACAATCGTTTAGAGGTACCAGAAGGATTCGAGAAACTATCACTTGCAACATCATGCTCAAGAGGCTCCACTGATGCAGCATGAAGTTTCTTGTGTAAATTATCTCCCCCAGTTGTTTTAGCTGTAGTTTTCTCAGATGTTCCAGCTTCTGAAGTTGCTTTAGACTCATCTAAAATTTCTTCTCGATTCCCTAGCTCAACTGACTTCGGATTCACGCCTCGAAAACTAGGCTTTATTGGGGAGCCAAAAACTGCTGCTGATTTAATCAATTCATCTGCCCGACTATCCTCGTTGTCGTTATCATCATCTTCGTCAGAGCTTGAATACTCTTTTGGCATATCACCATCACTAACTTCAACAACTTGTGGCTCTGGACTTACTATTTTATGAACTTTTTGGCGCCGTAACTTCAATTTCTTGACGCTTGTAGATGGTCTAATAGATTCTGAACCACTATATTCATCATCGGAAAGAAAAAAATCTTCCAAATTCTCGAGTCCATTCTTGTCCTTTTTAGGGGTTCTCGTCATTCGAAATCCTGTCTTTCTTCCGACCTCGCCTGGAAGTTCGAAAACATCCTGCTCTTTATCTTTAGCTTCAGCCATATCAACAACGTTTACAGAGACTATGTAAAATAATGGTTGATGAACTTCTCTATAATATCAATTTCCCTTGAGACGGCTTATCAATTTGTAACTCAGGCAGCCAGAAAGAAGCTAAACTCTTTGTATGAATTCTTCAATTCGATAGCGAGCTTTCACACAATATTGTTAGGGAATACAATGTTTAGAGTAATAGAATATAATTGAAAATGTGATCTAAGGGTTTTCTTGCCAATTGTAGCGTCTGCTTTATATGTAGCGCATTTATTATGTCGTGCATAAATATTAACCAAAGCAGTGAGCTGAACGTGAACGCGAAAGAAAAAGCCAAGATGAGGAAATCATGAGAAGGTGCGAAAAAAAAAATAAAAAAATAAAAATAAAAATAACACAGCCTTGATTACAACGATTACAGTTCAAGAGTTATTTCAGCGCTTATTATACTCAACCATGGTAACAATAATACACTTGATTAATGGTTATATATCTAACTGTCCACCCGCAACAAAAAAGCAAAACAAGATAATAATGGCCCCACAAGAGAGAGATAAATTAAGGCAAGTATTTCCTCATGCTCTCTATTCTTTATCCTCAGCTTTGACAGGAGCTGCTTTTGTTTGCTTTTTCTTACCATCAACTTCCGTAACTTTGCTTGATTCGCCGTCGTGATAAGCCAACATCTTCACTCTAAATTCAGCAGCAGCAACACCAAATGTCTTCAAAATAAGTGCTTGCTTAACACTCAGCATTTCACCTTCCTTTACCACAGGATATGGTTCTGTCAACGTGATCTTTCCTCTCACTATCTTGGTTGGCATCTCAAATTTGTTTCTGAGTGTAGGTTCCATTGTGTGCTGCATTGGAACGTCCTCTTCCACAGGGACCTGTCCTGCTCTAGAATATAATATACCTTCTGGAACGACAAAGGTTATTGGGGACTTGCTCTTGGCTCTGGAAAATCCCGTTTTCACATATGCCCTGAAGTATGCTTCAACAGTCTCAGGTATCTCATCCGTAAAAAGATATCCAACAAATCCATCGCTATCGTAACTGGTAAGTTCGTGTAAATTGTCTTTATATTCTTCTTCAGGTGTCTCCCCCAACGCCTTTCTGAGAACTTTCTTCTTTCCTAGAATCAACTTAGAACCAGTCCAATCACGTCTGAGATCCTGCAAATCTGGAGTTCGCAGTCCTTCAAGATCTAAAGCCCACACATATCTATGAGTATCCAGAGCTTTCCTCACATCATCGAATATTCTGACCTTATTAGCACGCCCTTTCTTCTCGGTTCTGGCTAAAGTAACTAGTTTCGATCTCTTTGATCTTGGCATTTTATGATAATTCTATTTGAATGTTACTCTAAGAAGTCTAAAATATGTAAGAGGAAAGAGGATACCAATAATATGATACCCACTTCTTTAGCTATCTTGATTGATAAAAATTTTTCAATATTTTATTTTGAGTGCGTGAGGTAAACGGGAATACCTCGAAACTTTCGAAAGGATCTAAGAAACTCACTAAAACTTTGCACATTAAAGCTAAGACAATTACTCAGAATATTAGAAGATTTATCATTTAAGAAAAAGGAAGTGCCAAGGACAACCAAAAGGAATCTGATTATAAATATACAAGCAAGTCTTGATAAAGTGTACCAAACTCAATAATGATTAGACAGTGAGACATCCTTAATATCCTCCGCATACCATTAATGCTTTTGGTGAAGGGATGTCAACAATAAAGAGGACTGTCACTGTAAGCCACCTGTTACAGATTGTTGCAGATAGCATCGTTCAAACAATCTACTGATGATTCTTTTAAAGAAACTAAAAAAAATCTGTACCACGAATCTGCATAGGTTTCCCAGGATCAATAGAATGTAATCTTGTATGAAAATTCTGAAAACTTTCTATATATAGTGTTACAGTAAACGTTTATTGGGTTTTAGTCTGGCCATCCCAGGAGCGTGTACTTAGGAGATGTAAAAAAAAAAGATAAAAAGATAGGAGGACTCTTCACAATATCGCCGCGCAATTGTTTTGCCTCTGTCATACTCCAGCGTTGCTCCATTTTAATACCGATTACATTTTTCTGGCTATATATGACACCCTCACAAAGTTGCCGAAATCTCGAATATTCATTTTTAGAAGAAAGGCGTGTTCTGCTACAGGACATACAAACTTGTAATATAAATCCCTGAATAACTAATTTTTTTTTACATAACTTTAGTCGTTCCTATAACATTTCACTCAACAGGCTTCCTGGTACAATCTAGTTACACATTACCGATTATTTTGGCTCCTTATTCCGTCCTATCCAGCTGTCACTTTGAATACATCGGTATTTCAGCTTTTCGATCATGAGAGAAAAAGGTGGCCTTTCAAAGGACCATTTATCGAGTGACAATGGTTCATTAAACAGTACCAGAAAGCGGACACCAAGAGATATTACACTTTCAAATGGAAGCTCCGACGCTGACATACTATCTGAAGGAGAAAATGATAGCGGAACTGAGCATCATCTCTCAAGAAGCAGAAACAGATCTACAAACAAATCCTCTATCACATCTGTTGGATTGGCAAATGGCACAGAGAAAGGAGAGAATGAAGAGGATGCGGCTTTGAGATGGTTAACTGGAAGTTACCGTCGCTCTTCTCAAGCACGTAAAGACTATGAAAGATACTGTGAGAAGCAAAGGGACAATACCGAGAGAACTCAGAATCAGGATTCTAATGGCGCATTATTTCAGGAAGGAGATTCTGCCAACACAATGGATGAAGACTACTTCAGCGATAACAGTAACGATTCTAATAATTGTAATGATGATGATAACAATGATGACAATGTGATTTCCAGAAACGAAGGCTCTAGTCAAGATGGTGCTAACCATTTTTCCTCGCGTGGTTTGCCAGCTGGTAATACTGGCAACGTTGGGTATTCAAGAAATTTTTGGCGGGCCCAAAGAGATTCTGGTACAAGTTCAGATTCTACGGATACAAGATCGGATTCTGATGCAAATGCCAGATCATTTAGGAATGCTCTGGGAAGGTTTCTCTCAGGTACTGGGTTTGAAGAGATACTCGCAGATGGCTCTGAAATTAAAGGTATGATTGAACAACTGCGAGTGGAAACAGATCCATACATTGTCCAAGAGACACTAAATGAAATAAGCGGGAAACTACTTATGATGAATGGCCTGGTGGCAGAGAGGGGGCTTCCTGTGATGTCGTTGACTACAGAACTAGTTTCGATTTTGAATGATCCAAAGTATCAACAACTGCTGGAAACTCAATTGATTGCATGCCGTTGTTTATATAATATTTTAGAGGTTTCCCCAGAAGCTGTTCACACAATGGTGGAGTGTGATGTAATTGAGGCGCTCTCTTCTAGGCTTACTGTCATAGACTATATTGATCTTGCCGAACAAGCGTTACAGACACTAGAAGTTATCTCGAGGGATGCAGGAGATGAAATAATGGAGCGATCAAATGCTTCAATGTATTTAACTTACTTGGACTTTTTTACAATCCATTCACAGAGGAAAGCACTCAGTTTGCTTGTCAATTCTTGTGATCATATTCCAAAATCCAAGTTGGCAGAAATAAAGGATATTTTGCCTACAGTGGAACGGGTGGCTACTGAATATACTGATTCATCTTGTGTGGAAAGTGCTTGGCTTGCTATTTCAAAAATTATCAGAAACTTTGAAAAGGACCCCAAAATTTTATCCGAACTAATAAAATTAAGTCTTCTCAAGGGGATGGTCAGCATATTCCCAAGTTGTTTAGGAAATCATCATAGTTCTAATAGAATTGTGAGTTTTGGGGCTTGCATTAAACTACTCGGTTCTTTAACCTTATTGTGTCACAGTTCTCCAGACCTTTCGATCACTCTTATGAAGTCCTGCCATCTCGGTTCAATTATCAAGCAATCTCTCTTGAATTTTGAAAAATCAGATTTGGATCGAAGTAACTCCTCTTCGATGATTAATGTTAAGGCATTATCAGCAAGGTTTGAAAAAGGTGGCCGTGGGTCTATCAATATAAATGAAAAAGACACTACGGTGTCAATTGAAGCTCTCGTGTCAACACCTAAGGAATTATTGTTATCTATATTAAAATTGATAGCATCAACGATACCTTTCATTCAACATGAAAAATTGTATGAGGACACTGATGTCGGTAATTATTTGGGTATATTGAAGGCTAAGGATGAGGGAGCATCTAATAAAAAGCGTGGGAACCTTCTTACGGATTCAGAGAATGTTGAAGACTATTCCAAGTACATCAGCAATGTGCTTCCGATATTGATCAACATATACAGTGCTACGGTTGATTATAGAATAAGAAGGCTAGCATTAGTTTGTATACTCCGGTCATGTGCTTCATTGGATCAAAGAAGTATTGGAACAATCGTTTATGATTCCAACATCACCACTATCTTGGCTTCCATTATTAGCCAAGGAAGAAATGCCTTGTTTAGATACGATTCTTCGGTAAGTTCCCTGGATAAAGTTCGCCCATTTATTATCATATATGGGGCATTTTTAATTGCGCATGTCTTGGTTACCAGATCGCCTGAGCTTTTCTTACGGGATTTTGATAGAGAAGGTATACTGTCTCACACTCAAAGACTTCTTGCTGTGTTGGATCAGAATGAAAGCGTCATAAATCAAAGTTCAAAAGCTGATGTTACTGAGAATTCGAATGAAATTAATACGCTTTCGCAAATGAGCGTCGATGAAGAAGGAGAGGTTTTCAGCGCAAACGAATATGAAGCAAATGTCAATGAACAAACAAATGGAGATCATGGAGGTGATAACTACGATGAGGAGGATATGCCAGAGACGGATTCTGATGTTTCTGACAGCTCCAATGCTTTTGGGTCCGAAACTACAAAATCGATATTCTCTTCCTATAGACACTTAAATGACTATGAAGATGATGGTGCTACTCTTATTCCTGTATCAAAAGTGTTGTACAATCTTGACCAGCTATGTCATAAAGTTAGTGCGGACTATCAGACTCTGTTGGCTTCTCATGGAACCTCAAGGTCCAAGCATATGAAAGAACTTGAAGAAATAAGCGTTTTGCTATCAAATAAAGGACAAGTAAACTACACAGGGGATCAATGGACTAACCTATGGATAAGATTTGCCAATTGTATTAATGTTGGTAATGATGCTGAGGCTATATCTAGCTTTGAATTGACCTCCTCCGGAATAATAGATATATTATTGCAGACTCTCTCGTCGGAAGAATTAAAATCTTCCTGTATTTTATCATTCCAACAGATATTTTGTTCAAGATCGAGCACAGTGGGATCTGAAGAAAATCTTCCATTGACGATTTTGGTACAGAAATTAGAAGAAGCATTAGAACGAACAGAGTCCTTTTGTATTGTTACTAGTGGGTCATCATTAAAGTCAGATTCTCGTGCCTCGTCTATGGCCAAACAACTTCGGATTAAACTTGTTTCCTCTGATGAATCATTGGGTGAATCAGAACGTAAGGTTCTTCTGATGATACATGCAATTGCTACATTCAAATCAATAGATCTGTTTATGCAGTCAAGGCTGAATAGGATTAAGAACATACTTCGTGTGTTTTCTCCTGCAAATCAAAGAGCTGCTAGAAATATATTAGATGACGAGTACCACATCGAGTTTTCAATTGATGGTGAGGTAATTCCCCACGGTACCACAGTTTATGGTGCCATATACAGATCTCTACAGAAGACTCCTCATGAAATAGTGTCGCCTCGACTTATTTGGACAGCCCAACCCCATGTTGTGAATTTCCGTAAGATTTCTGGTCCAATAGATGAAACTAGTGATGAACTTTATCCTGTTGAAATAAATTCCGGTGATGGTACTTTAGAAGATGCTTCAAATCTGGATCTTTCGTCGTTGGGCGATCCTGTTACAATAGAAGTGTTACATCTACTTAAAGTTTTACATCATATCAATGGTAGGACGATCGATCCAGGTGCATCTGACGCATTGTTTTTGAATTATAAATTAACAGCAAAGCTGAACAGACAACTTGAAGAGCCTTTAATTGTTGCTAGTGGCACATTACCTGATTGGTCAATTGATATTACAAGAAACTTTCCGTTTGTTTTCCCATTGGAAACTAGGGTATTTTTCTTGCAGTCAACTTCCTTTGGATATTCAAGATTAATTGATTTATGGCAGAATAGAAGTAAGCAGCAGCAAGAAAGTGACAATACATCTAATTCTAGGAATGTTGTTCAGCTTGGAAGACCTGTTAGACATAAATTTCGACTATCACGTAAAAAACTTTTCCAAGGTGCAATTAAAGTGCTTGATGGCTATGCAAGTGCACCAGGCTTGTTAGAGATAGAGTATTTTGATGAAGCGGGAACTGGTATGGGTCCAACTTTAGAGTTTTATGCCAATGTATCAAAGGAATTTTGCAAAAAGGAGTTACATATTTGGAGAGATCTGGAAGGTTCTGATGGTTTATATGTGAACAATCTGACAGGTCTCTTTCCACGGCCAATCGATAGCAGCAATCCAATGTATCAGAAATGCCTTCATTATTTTTCTGCTCTTGGGAAGTTTATCGCTAGAGCTTTATTGGATAATAGAATTGTTGATTTTGCGTTTAATCCATTATTTTTTGAGTTGTCAAAGTTCTTAAATTTACCCAATGAAGCTAGGCTTCTGGATATCTTGAAGGGTGTTGATCCAGAGTTATTCAACTCATTGACGTTCTTGATATCTTATTTGAATAAAAAAGATAAGAAAGAGACAAGCTTGCCTGACCTTTCGTTATCATACGTACTTCCAGGATACAATGATGTCAAACTTATTCGAGATGGAGAAAAGATTCAAGTCACTGAAGACAACCTAGAAAATTATATTAGGGCCGTTGTGCAGGCAACTGTGGGAAACGGTGTTTGGAAGCAAATTCAGGCATTTAAGGAAGGCTTCAGTACGGTGTTCCCATATTCATCAATGTCTATATTCTCGTCCAATGAGCTTACAAAGCTGTTGGGAAGTGCGGATGAGGATTGGTCAATTGAAACATTGCTTGGAGTTGTAAAAGCAGATCATGGTTACACTGTGGAGTCAGCTAGCTTTCAGAACTTGCTTGAAGTGTTGTCTTCATTTGACAAAAGCGATAGAAGAAAGTTTTTGCAGTTTCTTACAGGATCACCCAAATTACCTATCGGTGGATTCAAAGCACTACATCCCGAATTCACTGTGGTTCGTAAGCCAGCCGAAGGTAATCTAAAGCCTGATAACTATCTCCCTAGTGTCATGACATGTGCAAACTATTTGAAACTTCCTGACTATTCTTCCAAAAATATTCTTAGGCAGCGCCTAACAAAGGCCATGAACGAAGGGGCTAATTCATTCTTACTTTCATAAATTTTGTTGATATATTATTAAATAATTGCTAATATGACTCATGCTTGGTTAAATGTTATGTGTATGTCACAGGGCGTTGTTGATCTGACGATTTGATTCTCTTGGACACAAGCATGGCTCTTCATTTATGCTACTTGACCATATCCTTCGTTCTATAATAATTCTTGAGCACTTAGCACTTCCTCGTTGGTAATGAAAACTACAGAGCCTAAAAATATTTCAGATTAAATCAAATGTGTGAAACAATAATATCATTCAATAAAAGTAGAGCATACTGCATGCTCCGTAAAAATATACCATCAACTATTTATTTCTTAAACTTGTTTTCAACTTCGGCTTTGAAGTCTGAGCCGAAATCCTTGAGGTGCTCCTCACTAAGAACCAACTGTTTGTTAGACTGATCAAGTTTCTCCTGAACAATTTCCTGCTGCTTCTTATTCCATCCAATCCAGCTTGACCTGAGAGAATCTAGCTGCTTTTCATAATTCTGGACCTCATTCAAGGCATTTGCGTATGCATTAGCTGCGTCCTCCTTTGTTTTGCCAAATGAGGCTCTAATGCTCTTGATGTTCTCGTCGTAGTTCTTTTTTGCCTCTGACATGGCTTCATCACCATATTCTGATAAAGACTTCTGGGCACTGTTCAAAGCGGCCTTTGCATTATCAATAGATTTTTGAGTATTACTCCTCTTCTTTTCACTCCAGTCAGAAGCCTTCTGCCCATATTGTTCACCAGCTTTAACTGCATAGTTATACCTATCCAATGCTTTCAAATAAGCATCCTGAGATCTTTTTTCCGCTGCTTCATACGATTCTCTCAAACTCTTTTTTGCGGCTTCAGCAACATCATTGTATTTTGACGAAAGTTGATCGGCTGCAGCTGCATAAGAGTCCTTTGCTCTTTGGGTTAGTTTGGAGTAATTGTTCTGAGCATCATTAGCTGCATTCGTGCCATACTTTTTAAGGTTATCTCTTGCTAATGCTAGATTGTATCTTGCCTGGTCAAGTTTTTCCTGAGCATCCTTGGCGTTTGCATTTCCTTTAGCCTCAATGACTTTTTGGGCTGCCTCAACCTGGGCAGCAAACTCATTGTAGGTCTCTGTAGCAGCTTCTTTTGAATTTCCAAAAGAGTTCTGTATAGCTTTGATAGTGGAGTCATACTTTTTCTGAGCATCTTTGGCTGCATTAGAGCCGTACTTTTCCAATGCATTCTTTGAGTCTTCCCATTGCTTCTTAGCCTTGGCCAACTTTTCGGTAGCCTGTTGGGATTGCTCTGATGTCCAACTTAAAAATCCCGAGTTGGCTTCATCAACAGCCTCCTGTGCTTCTTTGTACTTGTCATAAGCAGAAGCATACGCTTTATTTGCTTCGGTCACAACAGAGTTATAACCATCAGAAGCCACATCCTGAACAGCATCTAAACCATCTTGAACCTTTCCAGCCACTGTTTCATAAGCATCTTTTAAGTTAGAGGTCACTTTGTCCCATTGACTTTCAAGAGCGGCTGCACTTTCAGCATATGACTTCTTTACATCATCAGAAAGTTGGGAGAACTTGTTAGCAGTCTGTTCATAAGCGTCTTCACCATACTTCCTGAGATTCTCTTCAGCCAAGTAAACGGCTTGTTGAGCATCAGCTGCTTTCTTTTGAATCTCAGCAGAAGCTGCGGTACCCTGGGCCTGCACATTTCTCTGCAACTCCTCCGCACCAGCTGCAAGCTCAAGATAGTAATTCTCAGCTTGCTCCTTCGTGTTTCCAAAAGATTTACTAATTGCATCCACTCTTCTCTTATGAGAATCGTCAGCTTTCTGAATAGTATCCTGGCCATATTGTTGCAATGATTTTTTAGTATCCTCCATATTTTTCTTGGATGCATCATACTGTTTCTTGAACTGATCGTATTGGTCACTTTTCCACATTCCAAACCATTTCTTGGAGCTGTCTAATTTGGCTTTAGCAACATCATATTGCGATAGGGCACTATCATATGCGTCTTGAGCAAGCTCCTTAGACTTCTCGTTTCCCGTCGATATGGAATCTGCAATCTTAACATACTGGGACCTGACAGAGTCAGTCATTTTAGAATAAACTGCATCAACCTGTGAAACAGCATCAGCGCCGTATTGTTGAAGACCCTTACGTGCATCATCCAATTGCTTGACAGCTTTATTATAGTTGTCCTTGGCTTCACTATTTTTCTGTTCACCCCAATTCTTTAAATCGGAATAGTGACCAGAAACATCCTTCTGAGCCGCAATCATGTTGTCATAAGCAGAAGAATAAGCTGCCTCTGCCTGCTTTTTGGCCTGAGCATATTTATCTTTTGCTCCATCACTGAGCTGCGAATACTTGCTCTCTCCGTAGCTTGAGGCTGCTGAAGGACTAAAATCCATTTGACGAGAAAATACACTGACCGGCTGCTTCCGCTTGTTCCAGTTATAAAGACCTAGTGCATCAACATTTTGCCCCTGGTTGTACTGTACATCATAAAAGTAGAGGCATGCAGCACCGACCACCACTGATAAGAACACTTTATTAGGACCTGGCATTTTTTTTAAGTTATTTTTCTTTTTGTACTATTTTGTGGTTCGACCTTAAGTTTTTGGACCCTGTTGTACTACAAAAATTCAATATCACAGATACTCTATAAACTTACGAGGGTATGGAGTGTGTGATGCAGCAATGTGTTATATATATATACCCACAAGTTTTGCTAACCCCCTCCTCCCTATTACAAAAATTTGCTAGGTATTGTGGAGAAAGACAATAGCAATTGTGTATTTCCATGCACTCCTCTTCATTTATAAGTATGCCTTAGTAGCAATGTAGAAAAAGAATAGGCAAAAAATAGGAAAATAGCAACCTTTGTTCAAGAAGCTCAAGGTAAGCTAAGAAGCGATCCATAATTTTGATCGGAAAGATGGCGTGCGGCTGTGCACAGTCTTCGCAAGTGCGGAAATTGTTGCAGCAATATAAATGAATAACGGAAGGTATGGTACTTGCTAGGTACTTTTACCATCCTAATTGTCAACTTACCCAGGACTTGGTACATAACGTGCCATATAAGGATACTGCAGCAAGTTACGAATATATTCGCAGTCTCACCAGTTATGTTTATGGCTTTTAAGAAATTGAAAATAGCAGTAACACGAGAGACCGGTATTAAAGAGGAAGCCTCTCAAAGTTGCTGCCACCATATTTCACAACATCGAATTAATTATTTTATTCATTGAAAATCTTTTGTTCTGCATTTCTTCACTACTACTGATCAATATGTATCCGATTTTCACTGTCCTACTATTTTCGGCTATTTTCTTATAAAATAATTCAGTAGATTAGAAGTACGCTAGAAGTACTGTTTGGACATTTATACTTCATTGATTGCATGAGATGTAGACATTAGCTTGCAAAGTAAAAGGAATAAAGACCGGTAATTATTGTAATCCATCGCATTATTTTGCCAGTAAGCCACGTTTTGATAGTACTTTATTCTTGTTTGCTTTCCAAGCTAATGTTCGAATTGACACTATCAAAATAAGAATAGATGAATAATAATAAAAAATCAATATAAATTTTATGGTTTCCTGGGCTTAGCTTATAAACTGTGAAGTAATCTGTTCTATAAGGCAACCTTCTAGTATGATATCATATTATTGACAGCATGAGCTGTCAATAAGTAGTTTGAACAAAGTAACAAGAAAATATGTGGGTTAATGAATAATTAGGGAGTAAAAGTCAAACTAGGAATACACTCTAAAATATCGCATTGGTGACTGAGTGGTAAAATTGAAGCTTCCCAACCCAGTTCAAAATCTCAAATCTGCCTTCTATAATTTATTAACCTATTTAATTCTTTAATTCTCGATGTAGACTGCTAGCATGTAACTTTTTTTATTTTTTTTTTCATTATCAATCTGAGTGTTTACGCATCACATCTCGAAATTTTTTGTTTACTTTTTTTCCCCCATAAATCTGATCCCATTTTCAACACTCCCTTCTACATCCTTTTTCTTCACATTTGTTTCCTCGTTCTTTATCCTTTTAATAGTCTTGAGCATTGTCTATTGTTATCCAAACATCACCAATAACATGGCATCCTTTGATGACGATGATGACGAGGATTTCGTGCTGGACGATGTCTCAGTAACTTCAACTTCAAGGACACCTCTCGCATCTGCGACGAATACTGTCAATGGAACAAGTGTAAAAGCTTTGGGAAAGAAGTCTGGTAAAAAGACTGCTTCCGATAATTATCAGAAGTTGACACAGTTAGAGCATATATTGAAAAGGCCAGACACATATATTGGATCTGTGGAGAAATTTGAATCTGAACAATGGATATATAATACTACTACAGAATCAATGGAGTTCAAAAAGGTGAACATTGTCCCTGGCTTATTCAAGATTTTTGATGAAATATTGGTTAATGCAGCAGATAATAAGATCAGAGATCCAAGTATGAGAAAGATCGATGTCAAAATTGATCCAGAGAATAATCTTTTCTCGGTTAAGAACGATGGTAGAGGTATTCCCGTGGAAATTCACACCAAGGAAAAAATATATATTCCAGAGCTGATTTTTGGTAATCTTCTCACGTCAAGTAACTATAATGATAACGAGAAGAAGGTTACCGGTGGTCGTAATGGATATGGTGCAAAGCTTTGTAACATTTTTTCTACTGAATTTACCGTGAAGACAGCTGATCGTACAAATGGTAAGACATATTCTCAAACATGGCACAATAATATGTCTATTGTTGACAAACCTCACATTAAGGCGATGAAGACTAAATCTGAGTATACTGAAATTAGTTTTAAGCCCGATTTGGCCAAGTTTGGCATGGATCATCTTGATGATGATATTTTAGGTGTTCTTCGCCGTCGTGTATTTGATTTATGTGGTTCAGTCCGTGGAATCCGTGTTACGCTTAATGGTAAAGCACTTAAGATAAACAATTTCAAGCAGTACACTGAACTTTATGTCAAGGCATTGTCTGAAAATCAGAATGAATCCTCCTCTCGCGGTAACTCTGTGGTGAAGGTTGAGGAAATTGATAGTACTGACAAAATTGAGCCATCACCCGCTCCATTGGAATCTACAAAGAAAGTCCCAATTATATACCATGCCATTAATGATCGTTGGGAGATAGCATTTTCGTTGTCTGATGGTAACTTCCATCAGGTTTCTTTTGTTAATTCCATTGCTACTACCTCTGGTGGTACACATGTAGATCTTATTGTTAATATGCTTGTCAATAAGATCATGGAACACATTAAAAAGAAGCATCGTAGAGCAATGTTGCGTTCCTTCCAAATCAAAAATAATATTTTTGTGTTTATAAACTGTTTGATTGAAAATCCAGCATTCACATCCCAAACAAAGGAGCAATTAACAACAAGGCCATCACAATATGGTGGTAGAAAACTAGAATTTCCCGAAACATTTCTCAAGAAGGTGTTTAATTCAGGAATATTGGATCAGGTTATGGATATTGCCCAAGCCAATGCTGATCGTGCATTAAAAAGGATGGATGGAAGAAAGAAAAATAGGATTACCGGATACCCTAAATTGGAAGATGCAAACAGAGCCGGAACTAGAGAGGGCTACAAATGTACCTTGATATTGACTGAGGGAGACTCTGCTTTGACGTTAGCTGTGGCTGGTTTAGCCGTTGTTGGAAGAAATTATTATGGTTGTTATCCTTTGCGTGGTAAACTGTTGAATGTTCGAGAAGCAAGTGCTGATCAGATTATGCGAAATGCTGAAATTCAGGCCATCAAGCAAATTATGGGTCTCCAGCATAAGAAGAACTATGATCTAGAAAATGTTAAATCACTTCGATATGGTCATTTGATGATTATGACGGATCAGGATACTGATGGTTCGCATATCAAGGGATTAATCATCAATTTTTTGGAGACCTCGTTTCCTGGTCTTTTGGAAGTTCCAAACTTTTTGATTGAATTTATCACTCCAATCGTGAAAGTGACTGTTTTAAGTGGTCCGAACAGAAAGAAGGTCACTGCTTTCTATAATATGCCAGAATACGAAAAATGGAGAGATACTGAGGGAAAGGCATGTTCTTATAAGCAGAAGTATTACAAAGGTTTGGGTACTTCTTCCCCGGAGGAAATGCGTGAGTATTTCAGTAAGCTTGATAAGCATTTAAAAAAATTCCATACTTTGGAAGAAGGAGATGCTGGATGTATCAATTTAGCCTTTTCTAAAAAGAAGGCCGACGATAGAAAAGAATGGCTTAGGGCATATAGACCAGGAACATTTTTAGATCCTGATCTAACAGAGATTCCTATCTCTGATTTCATTAACAAAGAGCTTATTCTCTACTCAATGGCAGATAACATTCGTTCAATTCCTTCGGTAGTGGATGGTTTCAAGCCATCTCAAAGAAAAATTTTGTTTGGATGCTATAAGAGAAATTTACGGGGTGAGATAAAAGTTTCCCAATTAGAAGGTTATATTGCAGAACATACTGGTTATCATCATGGTGATGCATCATTGATTCAAACCATTATTTCTCTTGCTCAAGATTTTGTTGGATCTAACAACATCAACTTGTTGTTCCCACATGGTGGTTTTGGTTCAAGAGCTTCAGGAGGTAAGGATGCAGCAGCTGCAAGGTATATCTTCACAGAGCTTTCGGCAATAACTCGTAAGGTCTTTAATCCGCTGGACAACAAACTGCTTACTTACATGCAGGATGATGAACAGACAGTCGAACCAGAATGGTATGTTCCTGTTCTTCCCATGGTTTTGGTTAATGGGGCTGATGGTATAGGTTCTGGTTGGAGTACGTCCATTCCACCATACAACCCAGATGATATTGTGGAAAATATTCATCGCTTAATGCGTGGGGAAGATTCACAAGAAATGACTCCTTGGTTTAAGGGGTGGACTGGTTCTATACAGAAAATTGGCAAAGATAGATATCGCGTTGAAGGAACCATTAATCAGATTGATGAGACTACAATTGAAATTACAGAGCTTCCAATTAGAATGTGGACAATCACTATGAAGGAATTCCTTTTAAAAGGATTAGCAGGATCCGAAAGGCAGAGCGCTTGGATCAAAGATATGGAGGAGGACCATGGTGTCGGAATTAAATTCATAGTGAAGCTTTCTGTCGAGGAGATGGCGAAATCTCTAAAAATTGGCTTGAAGGAAAGGTTTAAGTTAATTTCTACCATTAGTACCAGTAATATGGTTTTGTTTGATTCTACTGGTCGTATTAAGAAGTATGAGAATGTCAATCAGATACTTGAGGATTATTATCATGTTAGATTAGATTTCTACCAAAGAAGAAAAGACTATATGGTCACGGACTTATCTAATCAGCTTGAAAAGTTGAGCAGTCAGGCAAGATTTGTCAAAATGATCATTGAGAGAGAACTTGTTGTCAGTAACAAAAAAAGACCCGTGATTGTGAAAGAATTGCAAGAGAAAGGGTTCCCTGGATTTGATAAGGACAATAAACCAATTAGGGTTGATATTAATGATGATGATATGAAATCTGAAAGCTCTACAGAAGAGGAAGAGGATGCAGATGTCACAACTGCAGCAGAGACTGAAACAGGAATGGTTGTTGATAACTCCAAAAGCGTTAATTCTCTTTATGATTATCTATTGGGAATGCAAATATGGTCTTTGACAAAAGAGAGATATGATAAATTATTGAAGCAGAGGGACCAAAAGGAGATTGAATTGACAACTCTTTTGGGCAAAAGTGCAAAGGATTTATGGAATGAGGATTTAGATGTATTTGTTGAGGCTTGGCATAAGTTCTTGAAGGAGGATGAGGAAAGACAGAAGTCAATGATTCCAGATGCGCCTAGTAATAGTGGAAAAAAGAGAAGAAGACGTAAAAGAAAGGTCAAGAGTGAAGATGGTGGGTCTTCCGGCTCCAAGAAAAAGACCAAAAAGATGAAGCAGTCTACGTTACCTGTCAGCGAATATGAAAAAAAGGCTAAATCACAAGCTTCCGAAGTGAAGGAAGAAGTGGAAGAGAAAGAAAAGAAGGAGATGTCTTCCCCTTTCAAGAATATGTTTGGAAGTAGCAAAAACTCAACTCCATTTGGAAATAAATTCAGTGCAGCATTCTCTGCATTCAATAGCTCTGGGTCCAACAAAGATTCTGATATATCTTCAATTAGTAAGGATTCAAGCATAGAGAAGCCTAAAAGAAGAGGTAGAAAACCTAAGGCTAAGGCTACAGGAAAAAAGGGTTCCAGAAGTGGAAGAAAGATGGCACAAAAGAAAAAAGATGATGAAATGGACATTGTTTCAGATTCTGATGAAGAAGTAGTCACTTCAGCACCTTCCGATGATGAGATAGTTACTGCGGTGAAAAGAAATAGTAGGGGTAAAAGTCCAAAGTCGTATGCTGTTCCCTCTATCGATATTGAAAGCGAAGAAGAGAACGGAGATGATGATAGCGATGAAATTGTTGCTATTGACGATGATGATGATGATAGTGACGAGAGTTATCATGACGATGACTTCTAAGGTTTTATAAAAGTTTTAAGTTTTCATTTTAGTTTTGGTTATTGTTTTTAATGTTCTACTTGAACGGTTCCCATAGATATGGGTTTATATTGTTTCACGGGTTTTATGAATCCAAAAATGTAAAATGTACAGCTAAGCTAAAAAAAAGTGACACTTTTCACCTGCGCTCATCTCTTCCTGGTTGGCGTCATAGGAGTCCACACATTGACATTGGCCTCGTTTTTTGATGATACTTGTGCAGTGGATGTAGACAACCTAGAAGATTTAAATTCTTCTCCATCTTCAGAAAACAGTGTACCAAGCCGTTTAGGCTTAGAAGGAACGATGGGAGGAATCCTATGGTTTTCTTTTGTGGGTTCAGATATCGAAGAGTTTTCTGACGTCTTCTCAATTTGTAGGTCACCCATAGAACGTGAAGGTTTCATTGTATCGGTTATAGTCGGTTGTTGAGAAGCAACCGATACTTTTCTTGGAGCTGGAGGAGTTGGTCTTACGGCCTGTCTTTTAAATGAGCCAAATGAGGAAGTGGTAGAGCGTGAAGGAAGAGGTGGTGCGGGACTACCACTTCTGGATCTAGTGGGTCTCATCACTGCAAATGAACCAAACGATGAATTCGATGATTTTGAAGCTGGAATCTGTTCAGAAGTACCTGGCCTCTGTGACGGATTTGGTGATGCATCCATGCTATTTGGCAAAACTTTGGTTTCATTCTGATTGAGAATTTCTTGCTTCCCTGATACGGTTGAAAATGGTGGTGGAACCTTTCTGCGAGTTCTCAAGGAAATGTTAGTAGGTGCCACACCCAAATTGAATGAATTGCTAGATTTCTGTGGAGGCGCTTGTATATCGATAAGGGTAGGGATCGATGTCGACGATGACGATAGAGAATCAGAATTCAAAGAGTTGTCACTAGCATCCACATTAAGTTCTATTATATTCGTAGAATAGTTTTCAGCTGTAGATCTATACTCTTGTAAAAAGTGTCTCGTCAGCGTATGTTTTCTAGTTGAATTCACAACTTTCACTTTAGCAGAAAATGTACCATAAACAGGTCTGTGGTCGGAAAATTTTATATCAGAGATGTAATGATAGCAAAGTTGAGAAATCTGTTTGCCTTGATACAGGATTCTATCCGTCCAGGAAGGAACACGTTGCTTTTCTGAAGAATCATATCTATCACTATTTCTGTCAAATTTATACGTCGGAGGAAATTGTATTGGTAGCTCCGTAAAGTCCTGTAATTCTGGATGTCTTTTTAGCTCATAACTTAATTGATCATACTGTAAAAGTTTGTGCATCTGTCCCTGATCTATTGTCAGCCGTACTTCCTCGTTTGGTAATGACACTCTATAATTTAAGTCTCCAAGCCAAATAACATTATCGTGATGTCTAATAAGTTTGTTTCTAGAAAACCGGATACCATTCCATGAAGTTAAGAAATCGTTAAATCTTTCTTCAGTGTTTGTAGAGCCAGAAGCGAGATGTGAATTAAAAGCACAGAAAGATGTGGATCCATAATTGAATGTTATAGCCACAGAACCTTTATTTGCCGCTATTCCTCCTAGCCCTGTCTTCTTGGATTTTCCTTCGACTTGTGTGACATACTTCAATTTGTCATCTCTAACATAAAAGAGAAGCAACACAGATGACATATATTCTGATCTTAGTAAAACATAGTTGGTACCATTTTTACCATTAAGTGTTTCGGTGGTTCTTCTTTTCCAATACTGGCCTGCAGAGCCATCATTCTTTAACATACTAGACGCATTTAGCTCGATAACCTCTTGAAATCCAATAATATATATATCTGGTTCTGTTACACTTGTTTCTGATGGGAAAAGCCAGCGTGATAGATCCTTGTCAGATGTGGTTCCTGATAGATTGAATGTTCCCACAAACATAGATATGTCCTGATATATGGTGTACTGTGATTCCACCTCTAACATCCTCTTCGAAAGCCATTCTGTAACAGGATCAAAAATTGAAACAGGCATTTGGTTTGTATTTTTTCCTAAAAGGGTATCGATAACAACTTGTTTACCCTTATCCACAAAGTTGTTAATGTATATTCTGCTGAGGGATTTCGTCGCATCAGATAAAGCTCCAGCTAATCCCATCTTACCTTTTCTGCTAAAGCTTGATTTCAAAGCATTGGTACCTGTATAGATTTGGGAAATTTGATCTCCATGATCAGCCCATATGATAGAATGTTTGGCAAATACCAGGGTCGATCCTGTGCGAGTATCGGAAGTGTATGGTGAAGAATATTCGCCTTGAGCAAGTCTTTGTGTTTTGCCTTTACTAAAATCAGATAAATACGACGCAACTGCAGCCTTTGAGATAACCTGTTGTACAACATTTGTCCTATCTAAACAGTCAAGACAGTTAGTCCTGAAAACACCTTGTTGTTCCATTATTGTCTCTTCATTCTTAATGTCATAGCAAAAATACCCAAAGTTTTCAAGGGACTCTCTCAATTGCTTCAGTACCCTATCAGCATCGGCATAAGTTTTTGATGTCTCCTGATGAAAATCAAAATCAGTAAAGTACACCGAATCTGGCTTCTTGTCCTTCAAGACTTTATAATGTTCTCTGTATGCTCTGCTTAGTTCAATTTCTGATGATTTTGTCTTAGAAAGAAGATTCACAATATGAATGGGTCCATACTTTCCATTGAGATTAGCAAAATGTTTCTCAAAGATGGGTTGAGATGCATCAAAACTCCTTGTTATTTGGACTTTTGGTGAAACTAACGCTGTATCTTGCTCCCAAAACAATGGAATTGAACCTCTTATTTGCGTATAAGCAAAAATATGTACACCATCATTGAGAATTGTTTCTGTCTCCACAAAGTTGGCAACATTTCCATCATCGTCAACTCCTCTCACATTAAATCGAGTACCTGTTCTTTTCCATGATTGCTTGGAGATAACAGTTAGAAGCGCAGTCTTCGCACCAATAACAGTGCGAACACTTTGAGCGAATCCTCGAATAACAGTTGTCAGGAACCGATTCCCATCCAATGCCAACTTTGGTTCATCATCTAAGTTATTCCTGAAATGTATAATCTCTTTCATCATGAAAGCATTCCACATATAGTCCATGTGAAACCTATCAAGAGATAGCCTCTGTGAAGTTTGTACGCCTCTTCCTTGTAATGTGCTTGTTAGATCAAAGTCTGTGCTGTAATAAAAGGAACCATCAGTCAAAATTTTTCGTAATTCATAACAAGGGTTCTGCTCTATATGGGTCGAATATGAACCTGGAATGTTATCATCGTCGCCAGTAATTGGGTATCCGCTACTATTAAGCTCTATAAAATCCCATTTACCAGAAGTTAGACAATGAAATTCAACGTCATAGATCCGATTTATTCGTTGACCAGTGGTGGGGGAAGCAACTTCAATACGTCCAGTAATGATACATAGAAATATGTTCTCCCCCATCGAAATCATGCCCAAAAATCCCAATGGTTTGTGTTTTGCAAGTACTCTATATCCTTTCCTGTTGAATGCTTCTAACCTGACCAGTTCCATGGCACATTTCGAAATATCTTTGATGTATCTAAAAAGTAAGACGTGTGTCTCTCCTTCTAGGGCCAGCGTCCTCTCGTGCCCAGCTTTCACTAAAAGACGCATTTTTTCTATTAAATGTGTATTTAAGTATTAATTCTGTTATTAATTGTACTAAATAGTGCCGATCAAATAAAATAAATCTCAGTAACGTGGTGATTAATGTTGTAACGACTGTAAGGTAAAATGTGTGGAAAATGTAAAGACGCAGAATTCAGTTGCCGTTTCAACCGGACCGCAGAGATCTTACAAAAAAAAATATATATATATATAAAAAAGGTGAAAATAAAAATAGATGGATGTCCTGTTGACAGAACACAATTATGGTATACCTAACACAATCATAATAAATTTACCTATTTATAGACTTTACGTTGGTTGCTTAGCTTTTATTCTATAAATGAATTTTAAAAGCTGTTTCATGTTTCTGAGTGTATTTATTGTCATGACAATAGTAAAGCTCTTGTCTCCTCATAAACCGTGAATGTGATACAGGTAGCCGGGACAACTCTAATAATATTTGCAAGTAAACCTTTATAGAACCCTTTAACACCTTCTTCTTTGGCAATCTCATATACAAGTTTGCGTGCGGATATTGTCTTGATTTCATTGTTAACTTGTAGTCTTGACCTTATCACTTGAAGAGGATAAAGGGTCATTGTGGCCGTTATTTTAGATATTGCACTGGAATATAAATATTCAAATGTAGTCAATCTCTGCTCAGGGTTCCCCTTTTTAAGTATGATGTGATGCTTGAATGTATCATATATCGAAAATTGAAGTGCGCCCTGAGACACGTTTAGTAAAGCAGGTGAGAGTCCTTTATAATAACCCATGAAGCCTTCATGATGATAGATCTGCCTAATTCCATCAACAATAGAACTGTATGCTCCAGGTGTATGTTTAGATGTCGCTATCATTCTTGTCTTAATAACCCATATTGGATTTGTGATAATGGAGGTGGTCCAGCCAGCTCCAAAGGCACTTAGTAAATATTCTGCTGAGTTGAGATTTGAATCATTGAATGAGCTGTTCGTGTACTTCAAAATTAGATCCTTGTATTCTCGATAAAAGACAAAGTAAAGTGCCCATGCGGTCGTGGAGCCCACTAGATTCGGTCCCACCCCTCTATAGACATTGTTTATCAAATTAATTCCATCAATTTTCCCGTCAGTGGACGTCGACGTTAGCACAAGATTATGGAGAATATTTTTGATAGCTTTCCATTGCGTTGATGAAGTTTTGTCAAGCTGCATCCTTAGCTTCAAGAAGTCCAACGGGTGTGACACTAGTGTTGTTGTAAATCCACCTGTAAGTCCAGCGACTCCTTCAACTAAGTTTGTTCTGCTCTGCTTTTCAACCGCTGTTCCCCTTTCAATGGTAATATTCTTCAGTGGCTTTGGGACTAGTGACCTTGCATCCGTAACTTCCCCTCCAGCAGCATCGTCTATCATTATTCGATTATATTATAAAGTTTTCTAGTTTCGGAAACCCCCATATGCTATACTTCTGTATTTCAAAATTAGAATAAATTCGATCATGATCAGAATTGAAAACAGATACATGTGTATGTACTGACAAACATTTTTTGCGGGGTAAGTTTCGATCCAAAAAAAAAATCGAGAGCAAAATATATAGTCGATCGACGCTTCTAAGCGGACACAATGTACCGAATACACAGAGATGGGGAAGGGGAACTTCAGACAAAAAGTGTGCGGGTGATTGGATTACATTTTATATAATAGTATCATATATGATTCCCAACTAGGTTCGAATGTGGAAGCAATTAGTAGAATCGGAAGACTACTCTGCAACTACCTATATTCACACCCTAATAAGCTTATTTCAAATGATCACATGTTATCTCACTTATGTTACAGGTGATAAAAACAACTTTTTCTTATATGATGTAGCACTATCTGGAAAAAATGTATGACGCCAAAAGATAATAGGAATAATGTGCTTAAACCTTATTTGCTGGAATGAATAAACAAGGGTTTTACAAATATCACCCCTAAAACACGGCAAGTGTCCATTCCTTACCTTCTAGATTTGTTTCCACGTGAAAAGACAGAAGTCAAACATGTTAGCATCTAAGATTAAAGATAAGCGCCGGAGTCAGGATGCTCGCAATGACTGAAAATTTTTGGTTATAAGGACGCACAATTGGAGATTATTTCATTTTTCATTGATCGACCACTTTTTTTTTTTTTTTTTTATCTATATTAGGTAAGAAGGTTCTCGGGTAGTACTTTCTCCTTTAGCCTCTACCGCAATGATACCAAGCTCTTCACGTCTTCTCTCAAGGGTAATTTACACTTTACAGTCACAGCAACCAATGTCAAGTCCATATAAAAAGCTTAAACTCACACTTGAGAACCCCGTTCCGTCCGACTACGAGATTTCTCGTAAACAGACTCCTAAGCCAATCGTTGAAGTTGGTAAGGAGAGTGGAATCCTCGATTCAGAATTAGAGCCTTATGGAGCATACAAGGCTAAGGTGAAGTTGGGAGTTTTGGACCGTTTGTCTGGCAGAAAGAACGGAAAGTATGTCCTTGTTGCTGGTATTACACCTACACCTCTTGGTGAGGGAAAATCCACAACCACCGTTGGTATAGCTCAGGCTATGGGTGCTGTTTTGGGAAAGAGAGTTTTCGCAAATGTCAGACAGCCTTCCATGGGTCCTACCTTTGGTGTTAAGGGTGGTGCAGCAGGTGGTGGTTACTCCCAGGTCATTCCTATGGATGAGTTTAACATGCATCTTACTGGTGATATTCATGCTGTTTCAATGGCTAACAATTTGTTGGCTGCTGCATTGGACACCAGAATGTTTCATGAGGCTAGACAGAGTAACCAAGCTTTATGGAAACGTCTTTGCCCAGTTACCAAGGATGGTTCCAGAGATATTCCAAAAGGTTTATTACCGAGAGTGAGGAAGCTCGGCTTGGATAAGAAGGATCCAAATGAATGGACTGAGGAAGAGATTGGAAAGTTTGTCCGTCTTGATGTTGATCCTGAAACAGTCACTTGGAAGAGAGTTGTTGATTTAAACGACAGATCTCTCCGTGGTATTACGATCAATGAAGCTCCAACGGAGAAGGGACTTACCAGAAAGACAGGTTTCGATATTTCCGTTGCTTCCGAGGTTATGGCCATTCTTGCTCTCTCTACTTCTCTTGAGGACATGCGTGAGAGATTGGGTAAAATTGTTGTTGCATCTTCAAAGGCCGGTGAACCAATCACTTGTGAAGATTTGGGTTGTGGCGGTGCTTTAGCTGCCATCATGAAGGATGCCATCAAACCAAATTTGATGCAGACTTTGGAAGGAACACCTGTGTTTGTTCATGCTGGACCTTTCGCCAATATTTCTATAGGTGCTTCATCCATTATTGCTGATAAGATTGCCCTAAAGTTGGCTGGTACAGATGCTGAAAATCCTGATGCTGGTTATGTCGTTACTGAAGCTGGTTTCGACTTCACCATGGGTGGCGAGCGTTTCCTTAACATCAAGTGCAGAAACTCTGGCTTGGCTCCTGACGTCATTGTCATTGTTGCCACCGTTAGAGCTCTTAAGGTTCACGGAGGCGGTGCTGCTGTTAAGGCCAACCAGCCTTTGGCTCCTGAGTACACAAGCGAAAACTTGGACATGTTGAGAAAGGGATGCATCAACTTGCAAAAGCATATTGAGAACGCTCGTCAATATGGTGTTGATGTTGTTGTTGCTATTAACCAAATGTCATGTGATACTGCAAATGAGCACGAGGTTATTCGTAAGGCATCTCTTGAAGCTGGTGCAGTCGATGCTGTTACATCCAACCACTGGGGAAAAGGTGGTGAAGGTGCTGAGAAGCTTGCTTTAGCTGTGATTAAATGCGCAAATAAGGAGTATCCAGTCCAGAAAACTAGGGATGAGCACTTCCATTACTTGTACAATGTTGACGGTTCTTCCACTATTAAGGAAAAGATTGAGGTTATTGCTAAGAAGATGTACAATGCTGATGCTGTTGAGTTCTCTCCAAAGGCCCTTAGTAAAATCGAGGAGTACACTAAGCAAGGATTCACTAATCTTCCAATTTGCATGGCCAAGACTCAATATTCCCTCTCTCATGATCCAAACTGGAAGGGTGTCCCATCGCATTACACTTTCCCAATCAAGGACATCAAGGCTTCTATTGGTGCTGGATACTTGTATGCATTGGCTGATAAGATTCAGACTATTCCTGGTTTAGCTACCAGATGTGGTTTCATGAATGTTGAGATCACCAAGGATGGTGAAATTACAGGTTTGTTCTAAGTGAATTTTATCGGCTGGTTCAGTAATTACGTTTTTTTTTTCTCTCTCTTCTAGCTATTAAAGGAAAGCGTTGAATTTATAATGTTTATTGTCTCATACGTAATAGAATTGAACTTTTAGGCAACCTACCATTGATTGTTTGTGGTATTTATTATCTACTTTTCCTATATTTGTACGTTAGAGGTCAGACGTGAATGTTATAAATCATTAATCTCGTGAAGAAACAGATTGTACATATGATCGTCTATTGCCTCTATTATGACCTCCTCTGCTTCCTCGTCCTGATCTTCTTTGACTAGACGTACGTCTAGAGTTATTTCCCCCTTTACCACTGTTTCTATTGTTGTTATAATTTCCACCTCCATTTCCGCTTTCATTTCCATTTCCACTCCCACTTTCATTTCCGTTTCCGTTTCCGTATCCACTCCTGCCCCAGTTTCCACTTGCGTTATCGTTCCTGTTTCTTCCATGCACAGTTCTCGAATTTCCTTTTCGGGTTCCACTATGTCTCTGCTTGGGTAAGATAAGCTTGGGATCTCTGTATGAATCATCGAAAGAATCATAACCGTTGAAGCTTCCACTTGAGCTGATACGTTCGCCGTTTTCCGGTGTTTCCCTTCTTCTGCTATTTCTTCTCTCAAGTCCCCTTCCTGGTTCAAATCCATCCATTGAACTATCCTTGAAAACTTTCTTTTTCAAGTTTTCTTTATTTTCTTCATCCTGTCCTCTTATACCTGCTTCTGCTGCCATGCTTATTCTTCTGTACTTCATATTACTATCGCTTCTTCTTCTTTCTTCAGCCATTGTACGGTGATTGTTGTATTCTGTCTCATCGTGCTCCTCCCTATGTGCAAAGGAAAGCTCATGCGTACCACTCTCTTCGTTAGATTCTTTGATATCTTCCTTAGTATCACTATCATTATTTGTGCTTCTTAAACGTGCCATAAGTTCCTCATTACGATTCATCTGCTTTAACACATCCTCACATTCGGCCATCACTATTCCTGTTTTTTCTCCGTGCGTCTTGGTAGCACCTGCAAGAGCAACCAATGCTTGGCTGACAGATTGCTGTCGCTGAGCATACATCTCCTCTAATCTCTCTGAATTTTTCACCACTACTTGATAAGAGGCCATTATTTCAGGTTCTTGTCTTTTCAGAAGATCCATATTGCTGTCCAAAGTTTTCTTCCGGTCATCGAGAAAAGAGAATAACCTCTGCTCTAATCCCGATAGTTTGTTCCCCATTAATCTCTTGTATTCATTTTGAGCTGTGACAATCGCGTCATATGAGACTTTGAGCCTCTCACATTCTGAAACCGCCACTTCCTCCTTTTCCGTAAGCATCTTCGCCTTCTTTTTCATGTCCTGTAACTCGAATTGCAAGTTGTCTGCTTTGGAAAGAGCCTCAGTTAGTTGTGCCTCAAGATCTACAACTCTCCTCTCTTTTCGCTTAAGTAAGGATTCTGACATGTCGCTCTCGTGTTTAGCGTTCGATAATTGTTCCACGAGATTATCATTCCGTTTCCTTAAAATCGAGTTTTTCTGCTTATACTCACGTAGACTTTCCTTTGTCTCGTTCAAATCTCCACCCAACTGGTCAATTTTAGACTGTAGTTCGTCGATCACTTTGGATGTAGCGGATGATGTATACAAAGAACGTCCATCAGTCTGCTTAGGAGGGCTCGACATTTTTCCCACTAATTTCGTACACCGTCTAGCTATATGGTGGTGACTTCGTCAAATAAATATATCGCAGACTCGTTATAAAGTGATATAAGATTGTTATTACTCTTGTTTTTTTTTCAAGAAAATAAAAAATATATATATATACACAGTTTGTGGCAGAATGTTTTCAGTTAATCAAATAATTTGTATTTATTTTTTGAGCCGATTTGAACGGAGACAAATCTTGTATTCGAGGGTAAATTGATGAGCTTTGAAATTTATTTACTGAGCTGATCAACTGCATTAATTGATGTGGAAGTGGTGGTTGAAGAATTTTCTGTATGTTGAAGAGATGCAGACGAGTCTGATGTTGGCTATGTTCATTTTCTTCTCACTGCACTTTCTTTTTCTCTCGCCTTCCTCTCTCTCTGTGGTTTTTGTGCCGTAGTATGATATTTAAACAATTGTTTCCTGTTGTCTTTAATGCGAGATAGATATTTACATTTTTCTTCCTGACTATTTACTTTTAATATTTCGCCTGAAGATTTGCATTGTCCATCAAATCGAGTTTACCTATTTAATCCTAGCCGCGAACTAATGCGTCAGATTTTGGGCTTAAGATTTCGCCTGAACAATTGAGAAAAAAAAAAAAAATCCGTTACAGGTAGTTTGACAACAGAAATTCAGAGTAAATTAAAGATCTCCCTTTTTAAAGACAGGTCTCATTTTCTACATGTTTAAAATAAGTACTCACGCTGTGGCACAAACAAAGAATAAGCAGCAGCTTCTATTATTTTTAAATAGAGATTGAGGAGCAGGATATTATATAAGGAAAGGAAAAAGGAGTATTTTATATATATAAAATGACGCAATAGGCAACAATAGGCATACTAGAAAACAGGAAGAATGAAATATTATAAGATGAAGATCTGACAAGCAAAGCATACGTCTATCCTTTAATTTTACAAGCAATGTCAATTCTGCTCCTTTAATTTTTAACGCCAAACTGCTGTTCAACTGCCTTGATGAGGTGGTCAACAATTTCAGGATTAATCATTGTACTGGTGTCACCGATTCCATTAGCTTCACCAGAGCAAACCTTTCTGATAATACGACGCATGATCTTTCCTGATCTAGTCTTTGGAAGATCATGGACGATAATGATTGTTTTTGGTGCAGCGAAAGGACCAATATTCTTTCTCACCGTCATTCTGAGCTCTTTTCTCAATGCCAAAAGAGAGTCTTCATCATCTGCAATGTGAGGATCTTTTAACTGCACAGCAGCAATAACTGCCTGACCGGTGAGGTCATCGTTAATTCCAACGACTGCATTTTCGGAGACCTTTTTATTTCCCAAGAGAACTGATTCTATCTCACTTGTAGAGAGTCTATGGCCAGAAACATTAACAACATCATCAACTCTACCTTTAATCCAGTAGTAACCGTCGTGGTCTCTGCCGGCCCCATCACCCGTGAAATAGTAACCAGGGTATGGACGTAGATAAGCATTGAGGAATCTCTGATGGCAGCGGTAAACTGTTCTTGCCATAGAAGGCCAAGATGATCTCACAGCAAGGACACCTTCAACATCATTTCCTTCCTGGATCTTTCCAGAAGTTGGATCGATGATCACAGCGTCAACGCCAAAGAATGGAAGAGTAGCAGCACCTGGCTTTGTAGGAACCGCACCAGCAAGTGGAGCAATCAGATGAGAGCCCGACTCTGTTTGCCAGTATGTGTCGGCAACGTGACAGCATTTGTGGCCAATCTTTTCATCATACCACTCCCAAATCTGAGGGGCGATTGGCTCTCCGACAGAACCTAGAGTTCTCAATGTACTGAGATCATATTTGGAAATTTCGGACTCACCAGATTTTTTGAGCATACGAAGAGCAGTTGGGGCAACGTAAAAGTGGGTGGCCTTGTTCTTCTCGATAATCTTCCAGAAACGGCCCATGTTTGGATAAGCTGGTGTACCTTCAAATATGATGGTAGCAGCACCTAGAGCAAGTGGACCGTAGACAGAATAGGTGTGGCCAGTAATCCAGCCAACATCACCAGCGGTGAAGAGAATATCTTCAGGCTGAACATCAAAAACATAACGTGTGGTCATGGCAGCACCCAAAAGATAACCCCCCGTACAGTGAACAACACCTTTTGGAGTACCAGTAGAACCCGAGGTGTAAAGAATGAAAAGAGGATCCTCGGCATCCATTGAAACTGGAGGTATGTATCCTGGAAATTGTCTCACCTCATCCTGCCAGAAGTAATCTCTTCCCTCAACCATTTCAATCTCTGGATTGCCGGTTCTCTTATAGACAAGAACCTTCTCAACGTCCGGGCAACTCTCAAGAGCTTTGTTCAACAGCTCTTTTGTGTGTGTAATTCTCCCACCACGCTTACCTTCATCACAGGTCAAAACGACCTTTGCATCGGCATCGAATATTCTTTCTTTGATGGCACCGGTTGAGAAGCCAGCAAAAATACAGGAGTGAACAGCACCAAGTCTGGCACATGCCAACATAGCAATGACAGCCTCTGGAGTCATTGGCAAATATATGGCAACTCTGTCACCTTTTTTAACGCCCCAAGAACGCAGAACACCAGCAAGCTTACAAACCTCTGATAAAAGCTGTTGGTAAGAAAGCTTTCTGCATTCCTCCTCTTCATCAGCCTCGAATATGACAGCAGTTTTATCAGGTGTGCTAAATGCGAATCTATCGACACAGTTGTAGCATGCATTGAGTTTTCCGCCAAGGAACCATGAGATGACACCTTCTTTCAGGGATCCCCACTTGACATGATCAAAGTCACGATCCCAGGAGAGGAATTTATGTGCCATCTCGCCAAAGAACTTTTCTGGCTGCTCGATGGACTCTTTATACATGCGCTTGTAGTCGTCTAAATTCTGCAAAGATTTACGAGGCTGCTTTTCGTAGAACTCCTTAGGAGTTGGGCGAGGAACAACATTGTCGGCCTCATGAACTATCTGATGTAGTTTTTGTTCATCCATTGTGTGAGTTAATAATAAATATCGGAATCGGTTGCAGCGATGCTCTTCGGCGCAGATTCCAGTGATTGAACAGGTTATATACCTTGATTAGAAATACTAGGGAAGAACTTGAGACAAACACTTAATTGAAAGTTGATGGTAGATGAAAATGAAAAGAAGAAGAGGAAAATATGAAAAGGGGAAAAAGAACGCACAAATCTGATGTTCTTGACTCAGACTTTATTTTCACAGCTGAAGCATGAGAAGAGAAAAAGTGAAAGTTTTGAGCTAGGAAAGGATAATAGAAAAAAAAATTTATTATTGTTATTTTGATTGTGACCGTAATTGCAGGAAATAATACAGTAAAATTAACGCGAGAAGATTCCTTTTTTGTACTAAACTTTTATCCGCTGACCCTTCTTCTACAACATGTCCAGTAATAGGGATTCGGTTTAATGCCTATCACCGGAATGCCTGTCAGCCGAGTAATCTTTCTCGCGATATACAGAATAAGACGTTTCAATCAATTAGTAGTTCCCTTACTTCCTTGCTTTTTTTTACCCTACTTCCCCTTACCCATCATCACTGATGATTTTAAATTGTGAATTGAGGGCTACACCAATATGCGGACCAATCCCATCTACACTTATTTGTTAAGCCGATTTGATTTTGTCCATGAATAAAGATGTTTAAAGCACAATTACTCCGGATATGTAATGTATTATTCATACTTTATAGCTATATTTGGTTTTTCGCTTTCATGCTCGTACAACGATGACAAATTTCTGAGTCTCAACCCATTTTTTTTTGCTATTTTCATGCTTATCCCAATTTAATCTTGCTTTGTTCCATGGTGTCTTATGCCTCTCGTTATTCGTTTTTCTTTATAGTACTGGCACAAATATATCCGTGTTCTTATCAATCCTTCCTACATCATTTCCTTTGCAATTTTTCGATTAGTTAGTAGTAACTGTTAGAAATTGAAAAGAATAAATTAGTAGCACCTAAATTATGGAAAATAAAAAAGGAAAAAAAAGGTCCATGACTTGGTTTAGTAATATTGCGCAAAGTAATTGTTTCTAGATTTCGGTTCAAGATTATATATAATACATGCCAGAAGATTTTATCCTGGTTTGTGCATATTGTTGGCTTCTACCGGATTACTCCGCTTATCGAACTTGGCCTCGGCATTACTCAATTCTTATCTTATTATATATCCCAATTAGTTCCAGAAACCCAAGCATTGAGGAACACGTTTTGAGTCCATCGCATCTCCTCTTTACAAATATATGCCACCTTACTTAACCTTAAATTATATTGGTTTAACTTCTCTGTTGAGTAACGTTGTGCTGCAAAAAAAAAACGTTGGGCTGGTTGGCTGGATGGTCGATTAAAAAAAAATATATTTACGAACACATTTGTGGATCCCCCCGCCCGCTCTACAAAGCCTCATCTTTTTACACAGCCTTAAAAGATGACTTTCGATTGGTGGTAGTTAAACAATTGAAGAATCTGAAATTTTCAACATTTCTCTCCTTTTAGCCTAAATGCTTGGGGCATATTTCTATAAGGTAAGCATATAGCATTCGTATATTTCTCAGAAGTTTCTCTCAGACTCTTCTACCATGTGCGGGGTGGTGGTCTGCAAGATGTAATGGCTTTTTCTTTGTATTGGTGTAAGGTTGTGTATATCAAAGGCAGCGGCACTTTCCCGTATTATTTAAATTCTTGCTGTGAATATGTAGAAACTAGTGAAGGTATATAAATAGACATAAGTACATCTCTCATATGGAAGTTTAAAGTCATGTTTCAAGACATAATCAGGATTTATTCGTACAAATATACATACGCCCTCCTTTTTTTTATCCTATTGTTAACCCCTTTCAGTATCTTCAACCGGCGACATCTGATATTACCTACTTCTTTCTTTTGTTTGTTAGTACTGTGCTTTAATGAACCCTTATTATTAGTATAATTATTGAACTAGGTATCGCATATATTTGTTCTAATCAGCGATCTCCATCAAATAAGCGTTTTCATTAGTTTACAGTATCCTCCAGCTCAAGCCAATAAACGGCAAGCCTTATATTGAATATTTACGTAATTTAGGAATTAAAATGATTGATGATTACATTGGTTTCTTTCTTCTCCTATCCAAACCATTCGCATTGAATCCTGAGCGCCAAGTTTAAAACTGAAATAGCGAAAAAAGCCAATCTGCACTAACCCCATTATTATTACCTATTAAGCTATACCTGTATTAGCTCTAATATGTCATTATTATATACACATCCATTCCCTTTTTTGTCCATATATTTGTTCACTCGCATTTCTTGAGAAAAGCCATATTTTCTTCTAGAAGATATATTTCCAGATGTCCCCCTTTCTAATCCCTATTGTGGGCCTACTACTATTGCTTTTCTTTATATATAGATTGGATAACTTCGAGTGTATTTCATAGAGCTGCCCATATATAAATATCAGCCCCCTCTAAACTATCTGCCTTGTAAGGTTTATTTGAATTCCCAAATCTACTTAAGTTTAACCTAAAAACAGTCCCTTAATATTATTTGCCTATCCCCAGTTTAACTTTAGGACGCGAGAGATCTTAATTGCTCTGCTCCATCCTCTCATCTTATGCCATCTTCCCCAGAGCCAAGTTTTTTTGTCTTCCTTCCCTACACTAAATTTTACGTCCATATATATAATATATATATATTTTTTTTCTTTCCTAACCTTCCTCTCAATTATATTTTTACCTCCTTCAGAACTCTCGTAGTCAATTTTCATTTGCCTGCTTTTGCTAAGTTTGTAATGAACTGAAGGACAAAGTACTTAACGGAAATAGTTCTATTGGAATCAATTAAGCTAGCTTATTGTAACTAACGTTCACTAACTAGTTCTTTTTTACGACGATTTTTTTTTTTTGATTATCTAGAGAAAAAGCTCGTTTTCGAAGCTCAGTGAAGAACAAACGCATTCCAATTATATTTATCAGAAAGGTTGGTTCAGCTTCTCTTCAATTGAGACCACACCTAATCTCATTTATTTTTCTTTGTCGGAAAGATTGTGATAGACAGTCCATAACATATAACTATGTCTTCGGATAGAGAAATATCACCCGATCGCATGGAATCTGACCCACAAGCATCACTTGTTCTTCCCAAAGTTCGTGTGTCAAATTCTAAAGCTCAAACTAGTCCTTACAAACCGAATATTGCGCAAGCAACTCCTAGAATGCTGCGTACAGCTAGTAATTCAAGTGCATTCATGGATAAACAGACTCAAAACCCAGAATCTCATACCCCTAATTCCTCTAATAATTGTCAGCGAAATTCTGAATATGTTGCGCAGTCACATCCAGTTTCCTCATTTAGATCACCTCAAAGACGTGTACAAAGTGCATTCAATCCAAGAATTATACACCCAATGGATGAGGTACAGAAGCAGCAGGTATGCAGTGCTGGACATGATACATCCCAAGGGCAAACCCCAGAATTTACGGAATCTCCAACAAAAGCGAACCCTTTTTCAGCTCCTTCGAAATACAATAAGGACACTGAAATGGATTATGGGGAAAATCGTGATGCGTATATGAACAGTAAGAGTACTGGCAATCAGACGCATGGGCAGCATTCTACGGTATCATCTCCTACCAGGCATCAACAATTTCATAGAAAGTCTATAGGAGATTGGGATTTCTGCAAAACTATAGGCGCCGGTTCAATGGGTAAGGTGAAGTTAGCCAAGCATAGAGTAACTAGTGAAATATGTGCAGTCAAAGTTGTTCCTAGAGCGTCAAAGATATGGCAAAGACAGCATGTAAATGATCCTCCTGCTAGGGACCAAAAAGAGCTTTCCAAAAGGCGTAAGGAGTATGAGAAGGAATTAGCTAGAGATAGAAGAACAATCAGAGAAGGGGCATTGGGTAGAATAATGTATCATCCGTATATCTGCAGGATGTACGAGATGTTTCCAATGACGAATCATTACTATATGCTGTTTGAATATGTCTCTGGAGGTCAGATGTTGGATTACATTGTCTCGCATGGTTCACTAAAGGAAAAGCAGGCAAGGAAGTTCTGCAGAGGTATTGCGTCAGCATTGGATTATTGCCATTCCAACAATATCGTACACAGGGATCTAAAAATTGAGAATATCATGATTGCGAAAACCGGTGACATCAAAATCATTGATTTTGGATTATCTAATCTATTTGATCGTGAACATCTTCTTCGAACATATTGTGGATCTTTATATTTTGCAGCTCCAGAACTCCTATCTGCACATCCATACATTGGGCCGGAAGTGGATGTTTGGTCATTTGGTGTCGTTCTGTACGTCCTAGTCTGTGGTAAAGTGCCTTTCGATGATCAAAGTGTATCGGCATTGCACGAGAAGATCAAAAAAGGACATGTCCAGTACCCAGGAACTTTGTCCTATGACTGTGTTTCACTTCTTTCGCGGATGTTAGTTGTTGACCCCAAGAACAGAGCATCTTTACGCGAGGTTATGAGTCATCCTTGGATGACTAAAGGTTATAATGGACCACCCTCTTCCCATATGCCACGTAGAATTCCTATCCAGCCACCCTTAGATCCAAAGGTTATTGAAACGATTGTCGAGTATGAACTTGCAAGTTCCGAGCAGCAGGTTTACCATGATTTGATTGATATATTATCATCAGATGCCTATCAGAAGGCAGTGCGTAACTGGTATCTTAATCGCTCTGGTGATGTGCGGTATGACCCATCAATACGGGATCCTACAAGTAGTTTTCATCCTCTCGTTTCCATTTACTTCTTGGTTAGTGAGATGCTTGAAAGAAAGAAGTTGAAACAAGGTTTCCAAGGAGTCAATGCTAAGCTTAAGGCTGCAGCTCTTGAAAATGAAGATGGTTTTGAAGCATCCCCTATTGTCAATAACGTTGGACGACATTCTTCCACAGCAATGCAACAGCCTGTTCTTCCATTTCCTGAAGCAACATATAGAACGCAAAGGAAAGGATCTGTCGCAGTCGGTACTATCCAGACGGCGACTACCGGTCAAAATAAAGCAGATGATGGTTTTCCAATACCAATTTCTTCTTCGCCACCTCCACAGCAAGAAAGTATCCTTGGAAATTCTTTGTTCAGACGGATTAGTACCAAATTGCAAGGGGGAAAGAGAAGATTTAGCGCGAAAGAAACACGTGATAATCATGAGCTTAATAGAGAATGTACCACGAATTCTCCACAGCAATATAATCAGCAGCCATCAGAAAAGTTGTCTGTTCCATTCCATCGTGTTGGATCTGTCAAAGTTACTAATAAGGAGAAGCAACAACTGGCATTAGAGCATCTTCCACCTTTGCCACAAACTGCACATCTTCAAGTACGCCAGCACCAGAGAACTGTTTCTGCATATACATCTAGAGAAGGTCAGAAGAGGGAGCAAAAACAAAAAGGATTGGGTGGAGAAATGTCTACTGGTGTTCAGGGTATTTTGGAAGAAAGTCAAGAAGGAAAAGACTACAAAGACATTTCCTCACATATGCATATACAGCAGCAACAGAAACCAGGACTCTTACAGGCAGAATCGCAATTGGGTAATGTACCACGTCGGTACCATCCAACGGCACGCGGTAAGTCGCTTGGTCATGGGCGTAAACGGTCGTTTAACATTCCTAAAGGTGGACAATATCAGCCAGATCCAAATGCTCCCCCATTACCGCAGTTGCAAGTAACTATGGGAGATGATGGTTTCTTTGATGAAGTAGATATGGAAGAAGGTAAATGGGAAGACCAGCGTACAGATAATGATGGAAGTATCTCCAAGAAACCAAAGGTGCTTACAGAAAGACAAATTATTCAGCAATATGAGAGTGCTTCTCCCGGAACAATGCCATCTATTGAATATCCGAAAACTCTATTTTTGAAAGGATTTTTTTCGGTACAAACTACTTCTACGAGACCGTTACCCGTTATCAGATATGATATTATTTCGGTTTTGCCTGAAATGGGTGTCAAGTACACTGAGGTCAAGGGAGGGTTTGTTTGTATCTTTTACGCCCAGAAGCAAGATGATGGTAACTCGGCTGAGACAGTAAGTGATCATCAAAATGGAGAGGAAGCTGGTTTGCGCACACCAACTTCTAAGTTACTTTCTCCCCCATCATCACCATCACCTTCACTTGAATCTAATGAAAAGAAGGAGACTACTGTTGTCGATCTTGAAGTGTGCTCTCCTGGAGATAGTGAGTTAAGTAGTCCTAACGATGAGGGAAAGTTTATTAATGTACACTCACCACGTGTTACTCATTCAGGATCCACATCTGGAAGTTCATCTTTGCATTCTCACAGGAGAAAGTTTTCTCTCGGTAATGCATTTCTCAGAAGAAAGGAACCTCAAAAAAGCCTCATCAACTCTTCTGGTAATACACTATCCTCACTAGCTAAATCTCATTCCAGACATGTTAGTATACTTTCTTCATCTCCAACCTCTCCAAAGGGTAATCGTGCGGAGCTTTTTATTCCAAAAACAACAGCCCCAGCTAATGTTGATCGGAGAAGTTCAAGAAGCTCTGCAGAAAGTTCGGAATCTCTTAATTCGGGTACCAATGGTGCGTCTGATATGTTAATCTCAAGTAGAATTGAAGAAGCTAATCAGAAGAAAGAGTCTACCCATCTCAATACGGCACGGGCACCTGTGAAATTTGAAATTCATATCGTAAAAGTTCCTTTAATTGGTTTATATGGTGTTCAATTCAAGAAAGTCAGTGGTAATACATGGGTCTACAAGTCATTGGCAAGCGAGATTCTAAAGAGATTGAATCTTTAATCGATTTTAATAATATAGTTTTCACATAGTTTGCATCAATCAACTTTTCATATAATCATCTGTTTGAAATGAATGTTAGCTGATGAGTTGTTCTGTAATGTGAATTTTTGTTGTCCACTTTATCTAATGTCATAGTTTAAGAAAAGCATGATCCTATGAATTCTGATGTAGCAAGGGAAGCAACCAATATACTAATAATAAGTCCGATTGAGTATCTAGTAAAATTTTTTATTTACACTATTAATTTTTTGTCGAAAGGATTCAAAAAGTATAAATGTATTTCATCTTCGCTGAGACTGATTCAGAATTTTATTATAGCTCACTCAAAGTAGTAGAATCCAAACTTGATTGCTTATTTCCAACCTGAAACACGAACCTTGTAGTCCTGAACGAGGCGACTGCTACTAGTTAAATACCATCCCTACATATAGGATGTAGGGTAAAAAAATGAATGCATACTGCAGGATTCGAACCTGCGCACTCACAAGAGTAACAGATCTTGAGTCTGTCGCCTTAGACCGCTCGGCCAAGTATGCTTGTTGTGAAAAAAAGGGTTGTACGATATTCATGTTCATAGCTTAATCAGAGAATGAGCATAAATATTTTAGAAATTAA
>MDSB01000004.1:707690-728618 GCA_001754015.1 Brettanomyces anomalus
ATATTGCCTGAAGAGCAGATGTCATAAATCAGATTACAAGTTATTGGGGGTGTAAAAAAAAGGTTTCTGTTGCTTATGAACTATTAAAAAAAGTAACATAGGAACATGTTTGTTTTCCAACCAGAAATCAAATATTAGTCTACTGTTTGGCCGATAGCTCTTTTCAAGACGATATTTTTTTTTATTCATTGTTGTTGAAGCAGAATAAGGATGAAACTTGCGGCTTTTGTGACCAATTTCATCTATGCTTGGTCCCCATTTGTTCCCTACCAACATTGTATGAGATTTTACCAATTCCAGCTCGAGATGCCTTTAATCTTAAAGAAAAAGTAAATTTTGTTTACCCTAGGCTTTTCCTTTTAACCGTTATGAAAAGATGAGAAATAAGGTGTGTGCACATTGAGCAGTCACAATAGAGTCCCATCGGTAATAGAAAATTTCGGTGAGATAAATAACAATGAACCCAAAGGCACTACCCCAAACAACACCTTAATCACATAAAAATGCTATAATCCAAGTTCATTACATGTAGTAAAATGCAGGATTAACATTTGCTCCCCAGCAGTTCATTCTTACAATATTTTGGAACATCATAACTCAGTGTTTGAATTGTCAACACAAACTACATGTTTTCAAGTCAACATGGTTGTTCCATGTGTTTCATTTTTTTCTCGCTCAGGAGATCTTATTTTGAAGCTAAAACTCTTTTGAAGTTACAAAGAAACTATCATTTGTACGAAATTACATTACTAAGGAGTGGTTACGCACTTTCTAGTAAATCAAATATTTTCATTATTGCTTAAGTGCCTGTTCTTACATACAGCAATTAAATTTGGAATCAGCATTAAATACAAACAAACAGAAAGAAAACCGACATCTATAATAATATGTACCAATAAATAAAAACCAGCATATATATAATTGTTGACTGTAATGGATTAAGTTTAGGGAATGCAACTTTTTGATTACCAACCGAAAACAATATTAGGAATCAGTCCTTCGTATCTATTATGAGCCAGAGAAAACTGAATCATAGCTCAACTGACATTTTTGTTAAATTCGCATTCAATAAGGGCACTTGAGAACAGAAGTCCATGCTGCTAAACACTTTTAATTAATTAGTATTAATTTTGAGCCTTTTTGTCGGACGTAGAAATATTGTCTCATCTGTCTGCTGGAATATTGTGAAAGAGCGATCCTCAAAACAATGATTCACGATTGCATAAACATTAGGGATAACATGGTTAGGGTTACTACCACTTGTCATATACCTTAAACTTATATCACATAAACATCCAGAAATATTGCAAAGGAACACAGTTGCACAATCTGTATGATCTGATTTCACATGATAATCCTGAAGCTCACCTGAATGTTTCTCAACCTGCTTTTTTGAATATCCAATATATATATATAGTTTTCTATAGCCTGGTGATGTTACAAGCACCAAACTGGTTAATGAGGTGGGAAGGCCGCATATCTCTAGAGCATCAACGCACTGGATACTAAGTACTTTGAGTTTACGTGGCCATTGACCCAAACGTACTACTCTATTAATGACTGAAGCACAAAGATCATTCAATAACAATGAAGTGATCTGATGGCAGTCTGAGAGAAAATAATCGTTCTTTATAACAAGACACTTGATAGATGAAAGCGCCAAAACCGTTAAAGACGATGGTAAGCGTTGAATAACGAGCGATACGCACGTAGAAGCAGTGAACTCTTTTAATTCACTAGCAGAATTAAAATCAACAACTATGGGGGATGCATTTGAAATATTGCTTAACGAAAGTTTGCTTAAGGAACTAGGAATACTATTGACATTAATTCTGACGACCGAATGTGCCAACTTTAATGCTTTAAGATTTTCAGGATAAACAACTGGCTCCTCATAGGTACAATGCGCTAATTTTAAAGATTCGAGTCCGAACAAATGTGAAAAGTCACACGAAATGAAAGAGCTTGAATGCCTAATGACAAGAGACCTCAATTTCGTACCTCTAAGAACAACCTTTTGAGCTCTCACAGGAACCCCCCATGAAGAAATCCTAAGAGAAACCAACTCGGATAATCGATTCAAAAGCTTTATATCAGAGTAGATATTCCGAGAACGTGCATCAAAAGCTATATCAAGGGTGTGACATCTGCACTCCCTAATGATATCACACACCGATTCTTTCAACGAAGTTAAGTACATATATTGTAATTCAACCATCAAAGATGATCGCTTATCATCTAAAAGTTGCTTATATTTATGATATATGCTTATGAATGAGGAAAAAACATCACGTCCAGAAGTAATCATTTGCTTGGCATGAGGCGAGATGGACAGAATAAGCTTTTGAACTTTCGGATTATAACGTTGGGTGTTGAACAACCATTTCGAAAATGCCTTCAAGTTTGTGACCGCAGGATCGTCAACCACAAGATTGAGCACCTTTAAGTTTCTCATTGATACCAATTCACTAAGAAACAACAAATCCTTATGGTACCTGTAAACAACTCTTGTTATTTTTGGTCCAAAAATCCGTTTACCGTATAAATCGACAGCATCAAGATCTAAAATTTCAATAAATTGAACTTTAGTGGCTATGAAATACACAAGTGAAGGATGATTAGCGACAATATCAGTTGAAAATTTGGCAGCGTGTGGTTTTATAACCAGGGTCGATATATTTGGATAACGCTGAAACAAATCAGAGTAATGCGCTAAAATATCTGAGTCCAAATTTGAAGACACATATCCAGAGTCAGACATGTAAATTGTCACAACTTTAACATAGCTTCTTAACAAAGACTTGAACGCATCATTGTGCTGAAGTCCGTCAAGGATCTTATACAATTGCGTGTCCCTGCAATACGAAAATGTGAACAAGTACTTAAAAATATGTTTCTGGGGTTCTAATGGCAAAAGGGAAAGTGAATGCATAGGTATATTAACATCATGAATATGGGGCATGAATCAGTCTGTACAAAATATATCATCTTTTTGAAGAGATTTAGCAGAGAGAGAGAAAGAGAGAAAGTTAAAGAAAATGATATTATTATAAAAGGAGTGTTCGCACCATCAAATAATTTTTCCCTTTCTATTGATTAGATAATTCTTTGTGAGGGGTCAGGGGAAGACGGTGACATACGTTTGAGTAGTGGATAAAGCGTAGCAGCACAAGGGGGTGTCAAGAGCCGATCATACAGATTCGACATGTTAAAAGATACACACTATACCGTACTGAGAATTGGAATACGGGAAGATGAACCCTTGTAGTAAAATAAGTATTAGTAGAGGGATGCAATAGACACAAAACAGGAGTAAAGTAAAAGAACAAAGTAGAGGGAAATCATGAAAAATAAAAATTGGTGGACAAATTAAGATCTGACTTCAGACAATTCACCTTATACGACTCAGAGAGGTTAGAATTAGAAGAAGAAGGTTAAGAAAGCATAGGATCAGCAGAACCAAAGTGCACTAAAAGCACCTTGTATCTTTGAATAAACGGTTTTATTTTTAGTCAACTTTTTTTGAGTTGTAACGCTCAATTTTCTTCCTTGTCGTTATCGATATCTCACGATATACTCGCGCAACTATTGAGCATGTCACATAATTGCTGTTTTTTCATTGCCCACATACTTTTTTTTTATTCATTTCAAGTTATATAAACCATATTTCCAATTGTTGCAACACAGACAAAGTTGTGGGGTGCTCCGACTGAGACAGAGGTAATACACTTTTAGTTATTGGAAATTTCCAACAGGCGTCTGAGATCAACATAAATAGATAAGCAGACATATATTGTTGCAGAACCAACACACTAGAAAGTACTTGATTAATAACTTTGGCGATACGTACATATTCGTTTGGATAGGATGACAACAGTACAACAAAAAATTTTGGACACGAAACTTGAGCTGCTGTTCGTGACAGGAGATCGAGTTCATTTACAGTTGAACAAAGACCTGCTCTTAGGATGTGGATTCCATGAGGACAGTTTTCAAATGTTCAGAGTTGGAGATTTGAGACAGTATATATTTGATCACTGGAAGGAGCTAGTTTCAGAAAGAGAGAGCCATGGCTCAGAGTCGCAGGAGGACATTACAAACAGACCAGATAGCGTAGAAAGAATACAACTTCTACATTTAGGGACAAGACTTGACCCCAATGTACCTTTGAAAGATTTAAATTTAAAGCTTTCGCACGTCTTACATATAGTTGTAAAACCAAATGGGCTGGATGAAGCTGGACTTCAAGATAAAGGGAGGTTTGACCACTTTGCCTCGCAGTTTATTAGAACCAGAACCAGCGGACACAGAAGAGGATCCACATCAAATACACCGGTGCCAAAATTTATCACTTCAGTGGCACATAAGGGAGTGGACACGACTCATAGATTACAAATCTCAGCAACATCAGAATGTGCCAAAGGCAAACGGAAGGGATCTCTTGCGACATCCAGCATATCCGAGATACCATCTAAAATTTCCGGGAATAGTCCTGAGAGGGGAAGCTCCGAGGGAAAAAGCCTCGTTGAAACTCAAAAGGAGAAGAGAGTTAGCAAAGCAGTTAATACCAACATTAACCCACAAAAATTCTCTGAAAGAGTTACACCATCATCTAATCAAACATCTGGAGACAGAGTACAATCACATGACAGTCATACGGATACTTCTAGAACAAGTCCTCCATCAGAGGGTAGTGGATGTTGTATTATCATGTAAACGGGCTGGATTTTATTACTTTTTGTTTTTTACTGTCTTTCCGCCATTCTGTTTCGCCTCCCCACCGATAGACAATTATATATGCCATCTTTGTGCTTTGCTTTCTTTTTCTTATCCTCTTTTCTAGTCCATTTTTGCATCTTTTTTTATCTACCTTACCAAGCTTTCTAATTTTCATATGATCTATATCATCTGTAATCCGGACTATCATCTCGTCCTGCAGCTTCAATGTTACCGTTTTCTATAAAAATTAAAATTAAAAAATAGCTGAAGGTGTATGTGCTATTTCAATTTCGACTAACTAAATGTTCTACACTAACTCGCTTAATCTATATAAAAACAAACATGAAAAAAAAGACGCGCACGCGTTCTGCGGGGGAATCAAAAAAAGAAAGAAGACTGATTCAAAGAATGGATCACATTTCTGACAAATAGAAAGGTTATCTGTAAACTAAGAAAATTTAAAAGAGATAAAAAAATCAAAATTAGCCTACATAATCTTGTTAAATATTGGGATTTGTACTTCTCACGCTATTAACTGAACATCACTTAAACAGAGATGCCTATGACATCTGAAACAGCAGCTCTGTCTTCATTTGAAAACGCGGTTACACATATCTGTGCGTACTGTGATATAGAAAGTGATTATGGTTACCATGTATCGGAGTTTACAGTACGTAAAATTTCTAAGAAGAAGTCCACGATACCCCCCATATTATCAGCTACTAACTTTTCATCTTCATTTCTTGACTTGCTTTACAGTTTACAGTTGGTCATTATCTAGAAAGAATACAGAGTGATAAACATTACAAAGTGAAGCATTTAACTTCATCAGCAGAGTTTGATATAGAAACATTTCAGAAAATTCTTAAGAAAGTTAAAATATCGAACGACCGCCTTAACCATATTCTCTATACTAGATGCTTCACAATTATAGACCTCGAAGCAGAAATAAACGCTTTACTGAATAATACAGATCCAGAAAAACAAGTCGACATGCTGGTCATTGAAGACTTATGTGATCTTTTTAATTTTGAGTTTTTCAGGGACGATACCAAAGGTATGTATTTCTGTCATTATTTTTGTGTGTGCGAGAACGATACTAACATCAATTGAATTGTATACAGCGAGTGCACACATAGTAATCCTTTTTAGAAAGCTCCGAAAGCTTGCACAAATTAAGGGAATATCAGTGATTGTAAGTATGATCTTTTCACAAACACCTTCGATTGGAAATGTACTAACCGATAAAACTTACTCTTACTAGCTATATGAGCGAAATACAGCTAGAACATACAACTCCAGACATATTGATGGATACATTCAAACATTATACGATAACGAAGTTACGCTGGAACAGACGAAAACAGGTGATCTCAGTGTGAAATTTTCGAGCACACTACCTGGAAAAAGAGACCAGATTACGGCGATATCTTATAGTTAGTTAAATCCGTGTCGGAGTTTATAATATCTTAAAATAATAGAGGAGTTTCTTTAAAATAACTTTGAGAAAGTCCAATTAATCCGTACACCACAATAACTGAACAAGCAGATTATTTTAATCACACCTTACACCTCGCGAAGAATGACCTGCTTTTTTGAAAGCAACCTCAGTTAGAAATTCAAGGTGTACCCAGTAAGTAGCATTCGCGACTCTAATAAGTTGAGGCCCGGTTCAAAAGATTCAAGGCCGTTCAGGTTCGCGGTAGATATTTTTTTTGGTTAGCACTACAGGGAATTTTTTTCATGGACCTTTTTTTTTTCGTGACTTTTTTTTAGCTTTTTTTTTCCAAGTGCTCATATCTCAAAATACTACAGCTTTAGTCTACAACTGCTTTTGCTTATACCTGTATTGGAACACTTTACGCTTAATTAGTTGTCCATCTTCATCTATTAACTACATAAGATCAACGATGAGCACATTCCAACCAGTTGTCGTTATTGATGGTAAGTGAACGGAACTACAGAACTACTTTTTTGTTCATCAACATGAAAATTTGCGCAAGTCGACTATTTCATTCTAAAGTCAGGAAAACAAGTATGAACATGGCATTACATACTAGATACACTTATTACAGGGATACTCAACAATTAGATAGGAGACACATTATAATTTCATTCATTTGCTTCAATAAATAGGAGAACACAAAGATAAATATGATTCATATGCGAACATGAGATACCGAGCAGTACTGCAATTCATTGCTCGCCAAGTGTATAACACTGGATTAGTTTTAAAGTATTTGGTAATGAACATACTAGGTTTGAAATAATTGGGAGGCACATGTTGAAAATTCAAAAAGAACTTTTTTTCAAATGATGTGTGAAAGACATAAATACTAACGAAATACATTCTAATTTTACAGCTAAGGGTCATCTTCTCGGAAGATTGGCATCTGTTGTCGCAAAGGAGTTGTTGAACGGTCAGAAGGTCGTTGTCGTCAGATGCGAGCAGTTGAACGTCTCTGGTGAGCTGTTCAGAAACAAGTGGAAGTACCAGGACTACTTGAGAAAGAAGACTAGTTTCAATCGTCTCAGAGGTCCATTCCACTTCAGGGCACCATCTAGAATTTTTTACAAGGCTGTCAAGGGTATGATTCCACACAAGACTGCCAGAGGTGAGGCTGCTTTGGAGAGACTTAAGGTCTTCGAAGGTATTCCAGCTCCATACGACAGAAAGAAGAGAGTTGTTGTTCCTCAGGCATTGAGAATCTTCAGATTGAAGGGAGGAAGAAAGTACACCACCATCGGAAAGTTGTCTGCTTCATTTGGCTGGAAATATGAGCCAGTTGTTGAGAAACTTGAGAACAAGCGTAAGGCTAGATCCCACGAGTACTACATTGCCAAGAAGGCTGCTGCCAAGAAGTTGGCTGCTGCTAAGGCCTCTGTTGTTGACACTGAGGCTGCTAAGAAGTTGGCTACTTTGGGATATTAAGTGAGCCAGCTTTTGGGGAGTTGTGTTGTGATGATCTCTTAGCCCGTAACGATAATACAATAGTGGGTTGAAGAGTCAGGTGGGTTCTCGGGGATTTGCTTCTGGATGGCAGCCCGTGTGGTATATCTTTTATTCTAATTGAGGAGTTACTACATTATTGCTTTACTCAGACGTATATTTTATCCTCAGTTCTATAATAAAATTTCAAAGCACTGTTTTAGTTAATTTGCGTAATTAAGGCCGTAAAATGGGATAGTGAGCGGTTTCACATTTTATTGGGGATTAACCTTTTGGGCTTGATGCAATCATTGCTCGATTTAAACAGTATTTAGTGGGGAGTTGGTATGATATTCAAAGCGGCAGAAGTGCCAAACTTTGTAGGTAGATACTCAATCTCATTTTCTGTTACCATTACTGCTTCCCAGCCTTTTTATGTACTGTAGGAAAATACGATGACTACCAAGCTCAAAAATAGGTTGATTCAATACTTTTAAGCAGATGTATCTATCTGCAAGGACTTGATACTTGAAAATTTGAGATAGAAATGGCGACAGGGAGACAATAAAATTATAGTAATAAAATGGAAGATTTCCTTTTACGCACAAATTAGGCTCTACTGCGGTTTAGCAAAATTTGATAGATCGTACAAATTGAGAATGTATTAAACCTTTTTATAAATTGTTAAGTTCACGCCTGATGAACTTCGATCAATATTAAATCAATATAATTTGAAACATCATTAACACATGAAACAATGACTCTACAAAATATAGGTTTGCTGGAGATTCAGATATTAGTAAATACAGATCCAAATATGCACCTGGCTAGCGGAAATCAACTACAAAAAGTATTTACCGATTTGCAAGTAATAGATCAAACTATCCGCCTTTGGTAAAAATCTTAAAAAAATAGCAAATTTAGGTAGTAATAACGGAAAATATGAATGAATATGAACAGGAGGGACAGCTATTACAGTTGGATCAAACGGTCGAAACGGAGAATTAGAATCCGAAGATCAGTTTATAGTAAAGAGAATAAAGAATAAATAACGAATAAAGGTATTCACGATACACGGAACGAGCTGTACAATAGCCGAGGAGCGAGTGTAATAAATGTAGAAAGAAATAATATACCATTTATTGGATCACAAGAACATAGAGTAAAATTATCCGTGGCTTCTCCACAACGGAAAGCGCGGAGAGTGTAACTAAATAAAGGGAAAGGCTTAGATTTCAGGCGGGAGTACAATAATGGGTGGAAAAGCGTGGGGTTAAACCGAACAATACCACCCAATTGGTAGTAGACGAATACCGATCGTTCGTTACACTTATAAGAAGCAGACTCTTGATGTATCAGTGAGGAACCAAACGGTCTGAAAGAAGTCTGAAATGCGATGCAGAGGGAGAAAGAAAGAGGGGTGGGGGGGGGAAAAAAAATTCGTAGAAACCAGCACACAAGGCCGACTCAAACGAATGTAACCGGACTAACATTGCTGCTATTTTTTACATAACATTCAGACTAAGATAATTCTTGATCTAATGCTCGAAACAGGGTAAAGTCTCTAGTTATGATATAGAGTGCACATAGAGGAAAATACATGGATTACTGGCGGCTTTAAAGTATTGGGGCCTTGTAAAAAGGTCGGGATAGACATGAATAACCGGTAAAATCTATGAGAAACAAGAAATGGAGGCAGGATGGATGGACCAATCAAAAAAAGAGTATTGGGACAAAGCCAAGGGAGAGGGAGGAATAATATAGATTAGAGTAGCAGGAACAATGTGGCAGCTAATTGAGGCAACAATGTAGCGTGGCCCTGAACGGGGAAAAGTACAAAGGAAAAGAGAAGAAACTGGAGCAGGCAGGGCAAGTTAAAAATTGTGGGAATACCAATGGAAATAAAGGTAAAGGGGATGGCCAAATAATAGAAATCGGAGTTACTCAAACAATCGGTACAATACCATTAGATGGGAATATGGGAAACAAAGCAAGAAGTTATTGGTGGCACCAAAGATTGAGAACAAAGCTTTGAGGCGTATGTAGTAAAGGAAAAAAAAAATTCAAGAACCGGAATAGATCTGTATTATTCTTAGAATAAATCATTTGCACGGTATTACCGACAGTGAGAACGAAAATAAAAGGATGGAACAATTCCACATACCGACAAGTAAATAAATCTGTCTCTAGGCCTCGAGAGAAAACTTTGCTCAGCTACTTCTTCTGATTAGCAGCTAGCAACCAATGATTGTGTAGGAAATACGCTCTGAAAGGTGCAACCAAATGTCAATCAAAAAAGTGATCCACTCGATAATGTAAAAACAGAAGTACTTGCCATACATAATATGGGAAATGGGGAAATAATGAAGCGGCTTTCATTTTCAATACTCTCTCGAGCGGAAAAGGTCTTTTTTTCCCACCAGGAAGAACAGCAAGAGACAAATGGTAAGCTGGCGAATTCGACACCTGGATAAGAATTCATATGAAAATAAAGTAATAGAGGGCAGTAAAAAAAGAAAAGAGGAAAAAACGCGAAATTTAAAGTTTCAGTTGATGGCTTTAGAAGGCAAACAAACGTTGCCATTTTTTCTCAGTTTTATATTTCATCTTTTTATTAGGTAATGAACGTCTGGTCTCCTTCATATTCCATTTGACAAAGCAAAATTGAAGTAAATAAAAAATTTTTTTAATCTCATTTTTATTTATTTATTCTAATTCGACGTTTTCGCTATATTCTATGGGATATCTTTTCTTGTAATTGCGGCATTTTATATAGCGACAACGTTTCGCAACAATTTATATTTCTGTCTTGAGTTTCTTTAGAGGAAAAGTGTAGTCTTTATTTTTCCTTCCTCTCTTCTTTCTTTCTCCTTTTCATCCCTCTCTCCAACTTGGCCGTCTTTTTTTTGCTTGCCGTCCTTTTCTATCTATTAGCTTTTGTAGATATCCAAAGCGCACATAATATTCTCTAGCCAAGATGTCCACTGAAAAGAAAAACGCAGTCGCTGCCCCACAAGGCGGATCCAGTAACTTCTGGATCGATTTCTTGATGGGTGGTGTTTCTGCCGCTGTTGCTAAGACCGCTGCTGCTCCTATCGAGAGAGTTAAGTTGTTGATCCAGAACCAGGATGAGATGATTAAGCACGGTACCCTTGACCAAAGATACAGTGGTATTGGTAACTGTTTCAAGAGAACCTTCCAGGAGGAAGGCTTGATCTCTTTCTGGAGAGGTAACACTGCTAATGTTATCAGATACTTCCCAACACAGGCTTTGAACTTTGCTTTCAAGGACAAGATTAAGAGAATGTTTGGTTTCAAGAAGGAGGAAGGTTACTGGAAGTGGTTTGGTGGTAACTTGGCTTCCGGTGCTGCCGCTGGTGCTCTTGGTTTATTCTTCGTCTATTCTTTGGATTACGCCAGAACTAGATTGGCCAACGATGCCAAGAAGGCTTCCGGCGCTGGAGAGAGAGAGTTCAATGGTTTGATCGATGTCTACAAGAAGACTTTGAAGACTGATGGTATTGCCGGTTTGTACAGAGGTTTCGTTCCTTCCGTTTGTGGTATCGTTGTTTACAGAGGTTTGTACTTTGGCTTGTATGACTCCCTTAAGCCTGTTGTTTTGATTGGACCTTTGCAGACTTCATTCCTTGCCTCTTTCTTGTTGGGTTGGGTTGTCACTACTACCGCTTCCACCATTTCTTACCCAATTGACACTATCAGAAGAAGAATGATGATGACCTCTGGTCAGGCCGTCAAGTACAGCGGTGCTGCAGACTGTGCTCGCCAGATTATCCAGAAGGAGGGTGCTAAGTCATTGTTCAAGGGTTGCGGTGCTAACATCTTGAGAGGTGTTGCCGGTGCCGGTGTTATCTCCTTGTACGACCAGTTGCAGCTGATCATGTTCGGTAAGAAGTTTAAGAAATAAGCTAATTAGCAAATTAACTTGTCACCTGAGTGTTATTGGCTTGCGCCAGACATGATTTTGAGTGGAGAGCTTTTATAACAGTTTAATCAGCTTTATTCTTTTGCTTGTTTATGTTAAAGGCCTGACACGGTATATCTTTGTCTGTTCTTTTCTCTATTCTTTTCTTTTATATATTTCTGGACCTGACGATATATAATGTCTTGTACATTGTTGTTATTATCATTTCCTGCTTTTTCTGAAGAGTTGGTGATGCTGTTGCCCTTATATATTCATACTCTACAGCTGTTCTCGCTTGTTCAATACTCTTATATATTCAGTATTCTTATTCCAGAATCATAAAACGTTTTATGTATTGTAGTGTTCGCGGTGTTGAGTATTATATGTGTATCTAGGGTAGCGACAACTTGGTAGATGTGAAGAAAGGAAAGATTGAAGTGAATTTTAGAAGAAATGAATAACTAGCAAAATTACAACTAGAATACTTTTTCAAATTCCAGACTTCCATAATTACATTCTTCCTGATGCCTCATTCAGTCTAACTTCCTAAATAATGTATGAAGTTCTTATCTTGTGGCGGAGAAAATACAAACGCATCTTCAAAGCTTATATAAGTTTAGAAAAAAGAGATATATATGTGGACTCAACTACTAAATCTCCTACTGTTTGACAACGAACGAACAATTAGGAGTATAGAAACCATACAGCAGAAAACCCGGCTTCCGGAATTAAAAACTTTTCAGAGTTCAATACCAATATCAATAAGAAGGAAACACAAATAAAAATATGTTTCTTTCGCTCACTCGTTGAATTACGCTGCATTGACCCTCCCTCACTCAGTGACTTTTTCACTTCTTTTTGGTCCCCGACGACAAATCCTATGCTCAAAATTTGAGAACTAAAAACTAAAAAAAATTGACATGTCACACCCTATACCAAATAGGTAGATCTACTTACATGCTATAACTTGATTGCAGCAAAGATAGTGAAGTTTAGTGGTAACGTGAAGACGAAAACAAAGAGACCAGGGTCCTCCTCCTTTCCATCATTCATATTGCATGCGCATTTCCTTATTATTTTCTCTTTCTAGTGAACGGCTGGTGTAGATTTTGTACCTCGTCTATTGACAAAAATTTTCCCCGGCTTGCCAAAAGGAGAAATAATTGGATCTGGCGGGATCACGCCAAAACAAAGACGAAACGAGCATAGCATGCACACTGCAATTTCATTGAAAAAGCACAATTCTTGTCTACTTTTTAGTGACTACTTTCTCCTTTAATATGTTTAGTCTAACAACTTAGTTTTCTTTACATGTATTTAAAACTTTATCATCTTAGGAAGTGTGAAAAAAAAAAAAACGGACAACTTCTCAGCGCCAAAAGCACATTAATCTACTGACTATTATTTTGTTTGTTTATCTTTATTCGTTTTTATCTCGGTTCTTTATTATCTTCCGATCTTAGTTTTTTTATTCATTTCTTTGCACTCAGTTAATTCATTCTTATTATACTTCTAAAATTCTTCTCAAAGTACTTTCTTAATTATTTCAATATACCTTTTATTATTTATTTCCATTTCGTTTATATCTTCTCCTCCAAGAGTTCAAAGGGTCGACAATACCAGAGAAACCACACATTGATAAGTACATCAATGGAATATTAGCCCGGCATCGCCTTTTTACCAAGTATAGCCACAATTGTTTGCGTGCAAATCGCCTCTTCTGGAGTACCGCGCTACTTGCATAACCAAAGAGATAGCGATAAGTTATTATAACATACACAATTGATCAATCACTTTTTGATCGTCTGTGCTGCAGATTTTCTGAAGAGAAATAAAGAAATTTCATTGATTCTGTTACCAAATTTTTTGCAATCCGCCGTTTTTGGGACGCCTATAATCCACTATCAATATCGGAATGTCTGTCTCTGAACTACGCTCTGAACAAAATGGTTCTTCCTTTCTTACTCACGTACCTTTTTCAAAGGTGAGTGGTTCATCCAAGGGCCACGACAAAATTGCAGGGCCCAATGGTATTGCAAATCACACATCGAAGTATTTGAACTTAGAACACGATAAGCAAGAATATACGAGGGTGAGTGAAATGCAAAAGAAGTTCATGAACAGGCTTCGCCGGCTCGGCACTGCTAATGATACAAAGAAGAAGAAAAGTATGAGTGCTTCAGAAACAAAGGGAAGAGAAGAACATATGCGAGAGATGAAAGATATTGCATTTGAGGTGCGAATGCCGGATCAGGGCCAGAATGTTCATCCATTAGATCGTCCACTGTTATTAAAGAACGGCGGTCGAATTTCGGCTATTACAGGCGAATATGAAAGCAGCAATGGTATGGGATCAAATAAAACAACTAGCTCCGGTTTAGTTTCAGGAGGTAAATTTAAGGGAGGAAGTTTGCAAGGTGGGACGGCAACTAACGAAGGAAAAGGAATGTCTAGAGGTATACAGGTGTCAATGAATGATATAATATGGCTTGCTAATATGCTGTGGAAGATGGTCTGGGCACTGCTGCTGAAGTTATGGAATCTTGATTTTTTCATCAATGTTCAGAAGTTTGATGGCTCAACAATGAGGCTTCACATTCCGTCAATAATATGTGGATTTGTGTGCCTTCATATCCTCGCATCGGTTTTAATTGGAACTGCTGCAGACAATGCGCAAGCCCCAAGTCATTATTCCTCTTCAGTTGTGTCATCGTCCCGTTTCATTTCCGTTCCTCAAGTATTAATATTTTCAGTTGTCGCTATTCTAATTGCATATATGTCTATTTCCATTTTAGCAGGTTCTCGCCCATCCGCACACAACATGGTTACAACGTCGACATCTGCATCGTCTCTTTCTGACAGAGCGGTGCATTCAGGAAGAAGTTTTGATGGGGATAAAGGTAGTGGGGATGCTTTATCGCCTGTGAATCCATCCAGGAAACCAGGGATGCCAAGGACCAAGTCTGATAGTATTATTCCACCAGGAGTATCGAGTAGACCTCGTGTTCCCAGGCGTAACACTACACCACAGAATAATTTGCACATTAACAGGGCCATTTTCACTTACAACTCAGGCCTCTCGGCAAGTCGTAAGGATGCTGATGTGGATGTGGAAAGAATGACAATTGCCGGAAGGAGGAGAATGCTGAGAGCATTCAGGATGACGAATACCGATGAACCTTCAGATAAATTGTACGATTAGCTTTGGGAGGACCGAATTCAACAGCATACGGGCAGTTGAAGACTGTTTTGCGGAGATGGGACAAATTTGCATTTATTTACCTATTCTATTTTATAATATTAACATTAATTCCTTTTGATGCTTGATCGACCAGAATATGGCTTACAATTTTACATATGCAATCAAGCTATTTTTTAATGCTGAATAATGATCATAAATTTCTTTTACTTTTGCGAGCATACCAAATAAAAAAAACTTTTAGCAGGTACATACATGTGCAGAATGCTTTTTCAGATATTTATACATTGTTTAAGTTTTAGTACTAAAGTAGACATATACGTTCTTTAGTCCCCCAATTTATCATAATCATATAGCCTAACGTTGAAGTGATCTACCTTTACTCTAAGTTCAGGCTTTCCATCTGTATTGCCAAACTGTTTGGCAAAATATTTGTCTCTTTTCCACCCCAACCTCTTTATTATAGGCATGAGATCATGGCTATCAGTGCTACTACTGTAGCCTGGATGATCTCTGATAAAGTGCAAGTACACTCTATAAGCAGCATGGCTATCATCCACGGCAAGCCTCTTGATCATAATTGCATAAGTTTTATAGTGTATCTTATCGTCTGGAAATTTTCTCCTGAATTCATCAACCTTTTCAGCACATAATTTTGGGCTTTTATTGATCAACTGTTCTAGAAACACGCTCATAAACGAGCCCATATTATCGTAGTAAAGTTTGTTCTCGATCATACATCGATAAATGAAGAAAAGCAACTTTGTATACCCCTGAATACTCGCAAAAGTTATGAAGGCATTGAGTATGCGAGAAGAGTTTTTTGGATTTAATATTATAAATTCATGCTTCTTATCGCATGCGAGAATACCATCAAACAACATAATTGCCTGATCTTCAGAAATCTTATTGCCTAAGATAATAAAGATATTCCTGAAAATCTGAGTCAACATTAACAAGTGAGTACTAGGACATACGAGCTTTCGATCAATCTTGACGTCTCGAGTTAGATCTTGAGGATTTAAATGAAATGTACGAAAAAGACCAATTTCCGTAAACACATCCAACGATAAGGGACAATACAACAACAGATATCCCATAATAATTTTGAAATTGCTGAACACTCTATATCTTGATAGATTGAATCGGTGAGTTTTGAACAACAAATATTCCGGATAATGGTTCAATTCATACGAATGTAATGTCTTTTCATACTGAGCGCAAATTTTCCGAAGCCTCTGGACCGCTTCTTCATTAGAAATATCAGATTGGTCATTAAAATCATCATCACTGTTATTATTATCAGCCTGTCCTTCCCCAAATGGTATAAATTTCTCAAATAGAAGATCCGCACGCAACCTGAGCTGGTTTAAAAAATAGCGATCCTTGACTGAAGTATTTTTTTTTAAGGAGCAAAGCTTTAAATACTCATATGTCTTCTTCTCATTATCTTGAGTCATCCAGTATTCAACTAACTTAATTAGTAAGGCTTTAGAATATCTGGTAGTAATAAAAATGCGCTCTTCATCATTAAGGTCTGAAAAAAATGCTTTCTTAAGATCACCTGACAATTTTTCATTAGGGTAATGACCCCGAAGAATACAATATTTTGTATCCAGGTTTCCTTCGAGTAAGAGTTTTAAGATCATGCTCCTAAACCTCGGATAATAATCAATTTGATAGCCTTTATCAGCCATTTTTAGAAAAACATCCACAATCTTCACTACTGGTGTTATCTTTAGTATTCTTTTGATAGACGTGACAGATGGCTTTAATGGTGTAGAAAATGGCTTCAGTTTATTCAAGTATTTCCAAAAATGATCGAAAGGTTGCTTCTTTGATGACACACCAGCATGCAATAATCGAATAGGTTCTTCTACCTCATAATCAATATAATCCCTCACACGTTTTGATGGAAATTCTCTTCGAAGCCTTTTTGTTATCTGAAATAATGATCCATCCAATCTGTCAAATCGGATTGCCGTTTCAAAAATAATACGACTAATACTTAGTTGTTCATGCTCATTAAGACCGAGAGATTTGAATCCGTGTTTGATTATACCATTCTCAAAAAGGATTTTGAAATTTTTGAACGATCTATTTGGTTCATTCAAAATCATACCGCACAAATTAACTAATTCCATATTTCCTGGAAGAACCCTGTAAAAGGACAAAAATCCCGGTACGATCGGATAATTACTGTATGAAGTCAAATCAATTTTCATTATTTCACAAAGTCCCAAAACTTTAGCTGTTTTTTCAAATGACTTAAAAAATAAAGCCATGTATTCCAGAACATACTCAGCAGGATATCCTTCATCATGAAAATGGCGAACATTGATCGTATGCATTCTCAAAACCGTCGTCTTGCTCATTGGAAGAATATCGCTCGTTAGTACACGCGTTCTAAGAATTTCCTCTAAGTTTGCAATATTTAGCTTTCCTGTTTTCTCCATCACACTTTCACAGACAGATGCAGGAATAAGCAAATTTGAGGGCGTTTCTGTGCTCGAAGCAAATGACAAGTTCAAATCTATCTCATTGAAATGATCAATATATGCATCATTACAAAAATGAGCAATCTCTCGGTATTCTTCAACCTTTCGTTCGCAGTTTCTTGGAACGTATATACTATTAGCGATCTCGTTACAAAATGAGCTTGAAAACTGTGTAACAGCCCTTTTTGTATTGTCAAAGTTTAATAAAGCCTCTGAGTCAATTTGAGAACCAAGAAGTTGTTCCAGAAAGGCATCCTGATTATGCGCATTTTTTGAGAGAAATTGCTTTAGAGAATCTTGGAAAAGATTATATTCATCATCATTGAACCTAACTCCTGCATTTGTTAGGTCCATGAACACATTTGTTTTCTCACTATGTGGAATCTTGCTGAGTATACTAGAAATTAAGGAATTATTTAATGTAATCTTCTCCCAGGCATTTGAATAATGATGCATTGTCTGGAGAAAGTGTGTATAACCCACTTCATGACTCGAATAATAATCAAATGCAATAGTAAACAAATATGCTAACCTTCTGCTGTAAGGGTATTTGATACCAGAAAGATATGTAGCTAGATTACTTCGGAACTCATCAGGTGAATTGTTGACCATAATTAATGCCTTTGAAAGAAATGAGTAGCAACAAATAGGTGCATTAGAAAATGTAGCCATTAGACCTTTAAACAACTCTAAGATTGCTTCCAAAGAAAATTTCTTGGAAGTGTCACGAAAAATAGCATCATAAACAGGAGCTAAAAGACGCTCATCAAGGCGAAGCAACCCTTTTGTTGATGTCACCAGCTGCTCTTCTTCTTTTGTAATAGAAAATGCTTCTTTCAACATTAAAGAATCTTGCTGTACTATTTTAGGACAGAAGAAACAGGCGGCAAAATAAATCATCCTTGGTGAAGCTTTCAAACTGTTAAGGTCGAAAATAACTTTTGAAAACAAGAATGGTGACAGATCATTGAAGTATATTGAAGGTATCTCATGAATATTTGGTATTTTTCCTAAGGCTCGAAGCATTACCTCTGGATCTTTAGCTGTCTGAATATTAAATAATGAACTATTATTCATAAGTAACGTTAGAAACCAATTCAAAAATACATGAACTTTTTGTAAGCCTTTATTTCTGTCAGCGCTTACTCTGAGAATATCCAAATATTCACGAGCTTTCTGATAATCTCCAAGATAAATAAACTGAATTGCGACGAAGACAACAACTACACCTGGATAAGAATGAATCAGAAATTCACGTTCCGTAGCCGTGAGCGGCTGCTTTAAAGTGTCAATCGACTTCCCTCCAACAGGCGAAGTTGATCCCTTGACTAACTCGTATAAGTAGTCGGTACCACCCTTAATCAAATTCTGGTGAAGAAACCGGAAAAGACCCAACTCTGAAATCCTAACCTTGAAATTGACCAAGGCAAAAAACATGCCAGGAACTCTATGGACGAGGGACCTTAAAATTAATGACGCAGAATCCGCCTCGAGAATTTGTCTAAGCTTCTTATTCTTTTCCGAAGGCATGTCATTGCGTTGGGCGTACCCGACGACATTCAGAATGCTTTTAAGTGAAGATCCGGTGGTACCATTAGTAAGAATAAAGTTCAATTGACGTTCAACACTATCATATTTCCCGGTAGTATATGTTTGATTTTCGTTCAATATGCTGGGAGATACAATGCGTGCATTAGTGTAGTTAACTCGTGATCCACCAACCTTATTTAAGTGCCTCGTATTAGCCGGAATTTTCGCATCCTTAGGTCTATAAACTTTTGGATTCGCATTTGTGGAAAAAGCACGAGGAAGGAAAATTCTTTCGTCAGCAAGCCCGATCACTGAAGTATGAGATCCTGACGTTATATACCGCTGTGTATAAAGAAGATTGCAATAATTATGTTTCGTCCAAGAGCACACGCTCCTCGGTAGATAATGCATTTGGAGTTCAAATATATTCTATTTACTGCTTAGGACTTTGTCTCATTATTTGCTGTAAATTGTATGTGACCTGATCGTGAATTCAGGCAATTAATGAGGCCCTCTTACTTCCTTAACACACGGTACGTAGTCAGATTATTCTCAATGACCACTCTTCTTTCCAAATTTTTAGACTTCAGATTTTCCATATAGCATTAGCGAAAATCCAAATGTAACAAAATAATTTATCGTCACTACATGACGAGTTCATGCTACAACAAAGATAGAAAATTACAGTATAAGAAAAACATGGTGATTAAAGCTATATAAGCAAAGTGACAAACAAGCATAGTGTTTCCATACCAATAAAATGGAAGAAAGAAATTAAGCCATATGTGTAATCATAGTAAAAAAAAAAAAATGGCAAAAAAGCCAACTATAAATGATCCAACAGGATGGAAAACACGTGTGCATAGAAACCTTGCAAAACAAACTTTAACTAAGTTCAGGTGAAGAGGGAGAAGATGGAGATGATTCGGGTTCGATTAGCGAATTGATAACGTGTATGGAGATGAAATGCCACAGAAAAGAGAGTGAGCCAAAAACAAGGTCACTGAAAAAACTGAAAGAGCCAACACCCTTTTCTATTAGTGGTTAGTGACCTTTCGGCACTGCAAGTCACAGTTAATTGAAATTGAAAAAGTCAACCCTCCTCAAAAATGTGGCCAGCAGTAACGACTAAAAACACAAAGACATTTATATAGCCTTCTGAGGAATCTCAAAGACAACCTGCTTTCCAGTCAACTTCTGGTAGATAGACTGGAAAGTGTCCAGTTTGTAGTCAACATTGGAGGAGTCCTTGGAATCCAAGAAGATTTTGGCAACTTTACCACCGCCAACGAGGTACTTAACTCTCTTACCGGTGATCTCAGTTGGGAAGACCAAATCCTCAAGCATCTTCTCGTGAACGGCAGTCAAGGTTCTGGATCTTGGTCTCTTCTGAGCCTGTCTAGTGTTTCTGGCTGGCTTTGGAAGGATTCTTCTCTCGGCCAAGAAGATAACGTGTCTATCTGGGAACTTCTTTTCAAGCTCTCTGGTCAATCTGATCTGGACCTTGTGGAAAGCGGAGAGCAATGGAACTGGAACAAAAACGACGATAGCCTTCTTGTTTCCAGAAACCTCAAGCTCCTTAACGGACTTAACCTTAAGGACTGACAACTCAGCCTTGATATCTGGCGAGTTGTTCTCCATGTCGGTTAGAGCCTGGGAAACCTGGAGCTCCAACTCAGTTGGCTCTGTCTTCAAGATTTTTGATGATGCTGCGGTAGACATCTTGTTGTATTCTGATTCAATGCTCTGTTTAAAGATGTACTGACAGTTTTCTTCACCGTATATGTCTTGAACTTCTTGAAATGTAGCTCGACATCTTGAGTTCGGGCTATAGTTTTTCTTTGTATTTTTTTTTCCAATGTCGCTCCTGTTTTTTTTTTTTTTTTTTTTGATTATTGAGGGAGGGGGCCTGAAAAACTTTTTTGTTTAGCATTTTTTAGCAGGCCTCGCACTCCCTTAACTCGGCATACTTGGTGATATTTCAAGAGTTTCGCGGGTGCTAGTTCAGTCTAAGCGTGGTGTCAGGGTGGCTTACAAATGTATTATTTACAGAAGCTCATACCCTACATAACACCACGTGACTAGAATAAAGTTTTAAGTCAGGGACCAGGGATTACCAACCAATCTTTGA
>MDSB01000004.1:728638-763834 GCA_001754015.1 Brettanomyces anomalus
CAGTAATATTGAATACTAGAAATGAAGACACGGTATGCATACGTACATTTATGAGGGATTTGCAAGCAGAGTAATACTGATAAAAATTATTGTCCAACATCTCTGAACAAGGATTTATGGTTGAAGGGAGAAAGGCAAGTGAAATCAACAGGAAAATGGTCTGGCCAAGGAACCATCAGATAGGCAATAGTAGTCTCTCTGCCTTAAAAAGTGCGTTTTTTTCCCGTGAATAAATACAATTTATCATCCACAGGGTATTGTGCAAGGTGAAATGGTGTACATTATTGAAATGTTGTAAAGTACTCACTCCTAGAATGTTTTGAAACCGTATATGCTTGAGATAAATTTCAGCCTGTGTACAATACTAGTAGTTCACACGGCAGACATCTTAAACAGTCCGAATTTATTCACGGACTTCCTTTTTCAGTGGGCTGTCACCCACTTACCTTCCCCGCATATTTTCTATTCACGGAAGCGATGAGTAAAATTTTTTTAAGAAAGTCCGATATGCCGCAGGGATGTTGACTAATATTTAAAAGACTGCACATCCACCATTAAATAGGCACTATTTCTTTTTCTTTTCTCGAGAAAAGGTTTAGTCACACCAACTGGATACTGTGTACTCAGCCAGTTGCATGTCACTCGGACATTATCCGCAAAGTTTCATTAACATCGCGAGGCAGATTTCACACCGACTACCCAGAAATATGAGCAGTATAACAAATCTTATCGAGAAGGCAAAGAAATACTGTGCGTATGCAGCTGTTGATTCGAACCTAGATGTAAGTAAAGACAGAGTTGTAGGTATTGGATCTGGCTCGACAGTCGTGTATGTTGCTGAAAGAGTTGGCCAGCTTGCCGAGAAATCGAAACTGGTTTGTGTGCCAACTGGTTTTCAGTCCAAACAGCTCATTTTGGAAAATGGCCTTCGCTTGGGAACTTTGGAGGAATATCCGGAGATTGACGTGGCATTTGATGGTGCAGATGAGATAGATTCGAGTCTAAATTGTATCAAGGGCGGAGGGGGTTGTCTTTTGCAGGAAAAGCTCGTTGCTGATAGTGCAAAGAGATTCATTCTTGTAGCAGATGACCGGAAAAATACAGGAATACTTGGCCATCATTGGAAACAGGGTGTGCCGATAGAAGTGGTCCCAGCTGCATACACGAAAATTTTATTACAGTTAAAGAATATTGGTGGAAAACCAATAGTGCGGCTTGGTGGAAAGGCTAAAGCCGGCCCTGTTGTTACTGATAATGGTAACTTTATCATTGATTGCGATTTTGGTGAGGTTTCTGCCGATAAGCTTGAAGCTTTGAACGACAAGCTTATTAAAATGGTTGGAATCGTGGAAACAGGTTACTTCATTGGAATTGCTAAGAAAGCATACATCGGGAAAAGTGACGGTACGGTTACGACACTTGATACCTGAAAAATTTCACAAACGTTTACGGCCCGAAACGGAAAGCGAGTCTAATTTCTATTCTAATGGCTTCTCTAATTAATATATGTTCGTCGCCAGCTAAATGTAGGTAAAGGTACAAAATAACTAAATTAAGGCAGGAAGAAAACGAGAATCTGAAATAGAGGAAGAAAACATAAGAAGAAGAAAGAAAAAAAAGATAGAGAATGAAGATATTATTATATTTCGTTTGCGCTATATCCCCATTCACTTTCGTTTTGGGATATGGCTCGAGATCCAGCTGAGCATTTCCGTTAGCCCTATTCCCTTGACTGCAACTGTCGGGATGACGCACCATTCGTGGTTTTCAAGTTTGCCCAAATCCAAACGCTCTATTACACCTTTTGGACTGATCGCTCCATCCATATCCTGCTTATTGGCCAAAACTGCCACCAAACATCCACTCAACTCTTTGTCATCAATCACTCTGTAAAGCTCTTTCTTTGCATCATCAAACCGTTTAGTATCTGCACAATCAATAACGTAAATCAACGCATCCGTACCCGAAAAGTAATGTCTCCAAAGGGCTCTTATTCTTTCCTGTCCACCGACATCCCAGGTATTCATAATCATCCGCTTGTATTTAATTGTCTCCACATTGAAACCAACGGTAGGGACAGTTTCCTCTGTCTTTCCAAGCTTAAGCTTGTACAAGATAGCTGTAAACTGAAGTTAGTAAATGTCACCCAGATCAAAATTTAAAATACGGAAGCCAAAATACTTACTTGTCTTTCCCGCATTATCAAGTCCAAGCATTAAAATACGAGCCTCTCTCCGTTTGAACATCTGAATTCCGTGTCCCAGAGGACACTTTGTTATGTTAGTACCTTAGATCGCTGAAATAATTCGGTATCCTAAAACCTATGGCTACTTACAAGTTTAGAAGCAAGACCACCCATGATGAAGATATGCAATCAGAATTATGACAACAGTAAAGGTGCTTGAGTAAGCAGGCAAAATATTGAACTGTTGGTTAATAAAAAAAGATGGTATGCGTCAAAATGAAGCTTTTGAGAATGTCTGTTAATCGATGGTAAGCGAACGAATGATAAATCTCAAGTCTGCCGGTCAACAGTTTCTGTAACCTAGATGAATCGCATCAATTGAAAACAGCAAACTTAGAAAAGTATAAATAAAACCTTGGGAGAAAAGAGAAGAAACTTAAGTTATACTAAGAATTTGCTAAAGGATGAAGAAACGTATTTTCAGTTGGGTCAAAAATAAAATATGCAAATTTAAGGATGAATAATGGGGGCAGTGCACGGAATCAACGTTAAGAAAGCAAAAAAATGTGATCAATAATCATTATTGAGTATCAACTTTGACATCCAAATAGGGAGAGGAATTTAACAAAGACAGGAAAGTATGAGTAGGGCTGAAAATGTTTGAAGGGGGAAGGAAAAAAAAAATTGCTACGAAAATGTATAAAGGCAAGGCGCCACGAATAACATTACATTAACTACTAACTTCGACATTGTAAGTTACAATATACAGTGTCAAACTGTAATGATAGGCGCAAAACTCAAATATGAGCAAGATTCTCGTTTTAGTATGAAGACGGATAGCCAAGCTCTTCGATGCCATAGTAGGCAGTATGTTCAAACAGGAAACACAGAGTCCCAATCCAGAATCGCGCGCGACAAATTAATGCACCGTTTGAGCCCTGCTATTTATTTGTTAGCTTTACACTATTGAGGCTAACCTGCAATGATTATTTATAGGGGACTGCTACCTACGCAATGTCAAGTTACAAAATGTTAGATTGGCTTAAAGCCAACTTAAGTAGCATTTTTGTGAATGTAACTATATCTTTGCAACACTATGTTAGAATTTCATCATCCCACCTGTTAAATTCATATCTCTTTTTTTTTTCTCGCTCTTTCCGATTAGGCGACATTCCAATGCATAGTGCCCTTATTTTGGGACATAAACATGGGAGGTACATCCCTCAATTATGGCACAATTATTCACAAAAAAACTAAAGGAACTGTAATAATTACTACAATGCTATGATACAATAGCCGGATTCAGGCTGCTGTTTCTTGATAAATTAGGTACAATGACAACAAAAATAATACAATCGATCACAATATCAAGTCTCTATTCCCGTTTATTTTGCAAGCTGCTGTGAAAGATAGACAGAGAGAGAGAGAGACCTTACACTAAATTCTATGTTCGGTGCATGTTCCATCCAGTCTTTCTCTTTTTCTCTTGGATTTTCTCATTTTACCTCTAAAGAAATAGACATTAAATTACACTAATATATAATACTAAATTTTATTCATTGATCTTCCTATACCTCGAGAAATTACCCGATAGAGCACATAACCCCTCAACGCATCTAATTAAATCATCGGATAACCCAGAATGAAGAAAATTGTGATTAAAGAAAAAATCTGAACGAGAACATCCACTATGTATAAGAAGAATTGAGATAAGTATCACAAAAAAGAAAATATGATAATAATATCTAGAAGAACCGTGAAATAACCAAAGATTAATGTAAAGTAAGTAAAGTTTTCAAAGAAAAGAAGAAGAGAATCAAAATAAAAAAGTAAAAACATCCGTTTATTAATTGACATAATACTCAACATGCTTCTTAGCGTAATCCATAGCATCGTTCACCTGCTCGTTATTCAAACCATGTCTAAACCTCAAATGTCTAGTTAAGGCATCACAACGGCTGAACGTTTTATTGCTTAGATAGCCTCCTTTAGCAGAAGATGCCTTCACCTTCTTAGAATTGTGCGAGTTTGCCATGTTGTTTCTGGAGTTTTCCATAGAAAATTTCGAGTTCCTATAGTTGCTCTGTAAAACCACATCGTTGTTTGAGTCCAGCCGGTGCTTTCTTCTCAAGTCATCCTCACAAAACATGCACCTATAAAAACATCTTTTTGGTGCATGAATTGTATTCTGGTGCCTCACCAAATCGTACGGACGAGAAAACCGCTTATTGCAAGGCATACCGGTTTTTGGATTAATGATAGTACAAACATGTTCTTCCTGCCTCGACTCATCAGCATGAGTTTTAACATTCCTAGCCTTCCTAAGAATGGGAGCCTTGGCCTTGACTCTCTTTTGCCGTTTATTCGAAACCGGCCGTCCTCTTTTTGTAACAACCTTCGCCTTTTCGATTGCCTGATTGGCCACATCTGGCATTCTAAACCGCGATGGGTATGCTCCGTCTTCTTCTCTTTTCAACGTTTCATCCAAGTTTGATGATGCATCAACGGTATATCCAGGTTTTCCCGTGCTTTCCGAACCCACATTTCCGAATGGAAGCGTGTAAATTGATTCGGAGTTACCGGCGTCATTGTAAAGGTCATCCATTGCCTGAGCAAACTCAGGAGAATTTCTGAAGTGACCAGGAGTTGTCACAAGCTTACCAACATTAGTATTATCATCACCAACGCTGCTCTCACTGCTTAAATCGTCCCAATCCATGCTATCCATCTTATTTTGGTCATCATCATCATCGTCGTCCTCCGAAAAATCATCCTCCGGATACACATCATTCGACTTAAAAACATTAAGTTCATCACTTCCAGGTAAAGGTTTACCATCTCCCAAACCAAACTGCAAGACATTTGGATAATACTGCGAATCATTCTGATCAAATAGATAATCATCTTGTGGAACCATAATCACTTCATCATCCAAGTTACCAAAATTAGCGCTTTTGGTGGAGTTGTTATCGTGTTCAGAATAGAGATTGCCACTCAAAGCTTTATTAGAAGCAGAACTGGCACTGTTCACCTTGTCAGACAACTGAGATGAAACCCCAAATGGCACAGCACATGGTTTGGTATTAGGCTCTGATAACGTGTGCCTCATAGAGGCAGATTTGAATTGTAATTCGTTGTTTGATGTATTATTTATTACTGGTACCTGCGAATGCTTCAATACCGTATCACAGTTCACAAACTCCGGCGACTCACTCCTATGGTGCGTAGATTTATGTGTACCATCCGACTGTTCAAAGGAGTCCTGTGATCCGTTCAAATGTAGGTATCTAGATAAATCATCCTGCTGTTGCTGCTGCGATTGCACCTGATGTGGCCAAGAAGAACTGTTGAAGGAATGTCGTAACTCATTGTAGGAAGGAAACTGGTCTATACGAAGATGTTGTAATCCAGAAGGGTTTCCAAAGGCACTAACAGATCCTCCAAAATTGTTTGTAGTACTATTTGCAGAATATGAATGCGACTGAGAAGACGAAGGTGAATAAAGCTCGTCCTCCATGATATCCGTCAACGTTCTCTTGAGTGTAGAGGTCATTATGTTATCTTTATTGCGTTCAATAGCACCTCTTGTTTCTTTTGCGGTATCAGTATTATCAGGCTTCGTTTGCTTGACAAAAGTATTTCTCTTTTTTATAGACTGAACTATTTTTAATTTTTGGAACTGTGCCTCCTTCTCCTCGCCAATGTATGCAGCTTTTTTCAAAATAATTTCTCTCTGAACAGGTATAAAATTGTATCAGTAAAATAGAGATGTTTAGCTTTCGTAAAAGAAGGAAATTCAAGTTTTGCTTTAACACCAAGTGTGAAGTAAAAGCAAGACAAAATGGCTTTTGATTTTGGTTACCACTGTAAAAAAAAGAAGGAACAAGTAAAGCCAGCTATGAAAATGATAGCAAGAGGGATGTTTTTATATAAATACAACAAAAAACATATTAATAAGTAAAAAGGGGAATAAGGGGAAGAAAAAGAATGATCTGGCAGTAAAAATCGATTGTTGAGAAAGCAATAATGCTAAAAGTAGATGCATATTTATCGGAGATAGATTAACTTGAATCCGATTTCAACAATTTTTTTTCTCCTCCCCCAGTACAACTTTCATTTCTTGATAAACTTAACCAATATCCTTCGAATGTATTCCCATCCTTCACTTTTTTTTCTGTCTTACTGTATTGTAAGATAAAGTATTAGGTTTCTCGAGGATATCAGATCTAAATTAAGCAGTCTTACAATCTGTTCTTTGCTGTTCGATAATATCCGTACATTATGAATTGCTATGCAATCCTAAGCAAAGGAGACAGCAAATCCTTTACTTGTGCATTAATGCCATAGAACCAGTTTCAAGCATGAGTCAGAATAGGGATGGGGATACCAAGAAAAGTATCTGAATTGATTATTAATACGCAAACACATAATAGTACAAACCTGTTGCGCGGGTCGGAACCAGTCCACACACAAAAAAAAACCAAGCCATCGAATGCATTATTCCGTATCATTTGTATTATCTATCGATTTTTCTTATCCCCTAACCCGATTTTTTTTTTACAGGTGGGCATGCCCCATGCTTCGCCCAGTGTACAGCAATATGCATTGTAGTTGAGGTCAATTATATGTTTATTAACTTCCCTTCATCTTCTGTTATCGGGGTTTAATTAAACAAAGCCGAATAAATTAAATTTTATTCTCTTGACAACCCATACCATGAGGTAATACGCAATATTATCCGCATCCGGAGCAAGGGCCTCGGCTTTTTCCTCAAAATGGACAACTGAAGCTGATTCCGATTTGTCACATGCCGTACACAGCAGCGGGGTTAGTTTCACTTGTGTCATGAGCTAACCGTTGAGCAAGATGCGGCTATCAATTTTTACTTAGTTTTTAGTTTTATAGATTTTTCCAGAAGATCCATCTAACCCCTTAAATTTCTACCGGAACAGAACGCTCGCTCACAGCAACAAAAAAACTTAACATCCTTACCGAATGCAACATAATCGACGAGTCGATCGACAAATTAGAAAATGTTGACTTGGAATCAAAAAGGGGGTTGGGGAAGAGAGAGAAAAAAAAGAACACATATATACGGATCAGAGCAGAGAAGTAAATTGCGTCGGTGAAAATCAACCCCTCCAAAAATTTATTGCAAGTGTGTAGGTCAGTTTATGGAATAGGAATTAGAGATTAAAGTGTCTTTTATTTCCGACTACCCTATAATCAGACATTTTCTAACAACATAAATATGGCTGTCGCTAAAGAGGATGTGGCTTCCGATCATCCAGCTAATTTTCTCTCGAAAAGGGTGGACGAGGATGTGAAAAGGCAGCTGTTAATGACTCCTCCGGGATTACTTATTGAAAATCCTGCTTATAAAGAGGTGCTTCACCGAATTAGATCAAATTTCAAGTTCTGTTACATAATCCAATGGCTCTATTTAATGAAACATCTTATTAGGTTGAGTGATGCTTTTGATGTGGAGAACATCGAGGAAGAATTAACAGGAATCGCAGATCCGCCCGTTTTTCTAAATAGTTTCAAGACGAAACTGATTCAGTACCTTGGAAATTACAAGATGAAATCGGTTCAAAACGAATTTGCTTCGGAGGTGGCGAGATATTTTATTAAAGAGGAAAAGAAGGAACAGACTGTTAAAGGTGATGATGCGGATAATACGAAAAAAGAATCAGAAACACCCTCAAATGAATGGACAGATTATGACAGTCTCGATTTGGATGGAAAGATTGACATTTTATACCAATTGGTCCAGAAGGCTAATGAGAAGAGCCCTGATCACTTTCGGAAGACAGTGATGAAATATGAAGATACTGCCGACGAGATGCGAATCATTCCGATTTTTGAAGCAGTAAACGATAATGGTGACCGTGAGGAATACTTTATGATGAAAGACGCGAGACTTTACTATAGGAAATGGAAGTTTCAGAAGATGGATGTCCCTACAAGCAGAAGGAAGTTTGAAGAGCAATTAGGTGGCAAATCAGTGTTGCAATACTATTCTAATTTTGAGCCGAAACTGGTATCATGGAAGTGTCTGACAGCAGGAATATATGAATTCGACAAATACGTTCAGGAGATGAGAGATAAAGCAGGTAGAAATCGAAAATGTTTAGAGTACAAGCTCAGCGTGAAATTGAATGCGTGCTATGAGCAGGTGATTGATCACGATTTACGGAAAAGAAAGCAGGCTCTGCATCGTAAGAGAGAGGTGAAAATGCAATATCTGTTGGCACATAGAAAGAGATCTTCCAGAATTGTTGAAATGGAGCAGAAGAAAAGGGAGAGGGAACAAAGAAGAAAAGAACAAGAAGAAAAGCAGAAGGAAGAAGCAGCAGAACGTCGTTTAGAGAGACGAAGAAGAATGAAAGAGAGACAATATGCACTGGCCGAAGCTAAAGCCCGAGAGATAGAGCAAGCAAAACTAGAAGCTAGAACGTTGGCAACTGCTACAGTCAGATCGAGATCCAGTTCAAGGACGCGAACTCGGTCTGGCGCCTCGTACCAAAATCAGCAAAGCGTATCGATCGATACTGAAAGACGCGGGAGGGGAAGAGGTAGAAAGAGAAGAAGAATACAGAAAGTAAAAGCAATAAAGCAGGAGAAGTGGCAGTTTGATTGTTTGTGTGGAGTAAAGCAGAAGAACTACGATGATGGCACAAAAATGATTGGCTGCGAGAAATGCAAGAGATGGCAACACTACGCGTGCCAACCAGAGGACACTCGGAAGGCGATTGACGAGGATCCAGGCTATAAGTTTGTGTGCTCATATTGTAGGAAAGAAGCTGAGGAAAGAGCCCAACGTAAGAAGCAGAAGCACATGGAAGTTATTGAGAGACATGCAGAAAAAGAGATTGCGGAATTGGAGGCAGATTTTGCACGCAATGAAAAATTTCAGACATCATCGTTTGATTACAAACTTCAGACGCCTATCGCACCATATTCATTTGAAAAAGCTCAAACCATGCTTCAGTTTACTGTTTCAAATGAAGACAGGCTTTCAAATGGTGCATTGGAATCCGAACAATCAGAAGTTGTGAACAATACTATTAAATCAAATAGTAGTGAGAAAGAGCACGAGACGAGCAAACGAGATTTATCCCAGCAAAAGATAAATGCATCATTGGTTGAATCCAATCCGACAAGTATTGACAATTAGACTTCCGAAAGTATTCAATAAAGTCTTTCAGTGTCCTCACGAGTAGAACATGGAGATGTGCTAAATCATGTACTAGTACAAGTGTATAATACAATTTTCGTAATTTAATTAAGTATTCAGGGGTAAGTCATTGCTTATAAAGAGAAATAAAAAAAAACCTATTAGAAATGTGGAGACAGCTGTTTCATACGGAACGAGAAAAAAATGGGACGACAAACGTAAATGAACAGGAATATATATAACGACATGAAGAAGTAAGGAAAATAGAAACACACACTCACACTCACTCAAGAAGCACCAAAAAGCCCAAATTGCGTATCCATCATGTTTTCACATCATTCTTATGAACTTGAGCATTAGCAGACGCTGTAGGAATCAAAAATTTTCTGGATCTCCCACTACCAGGTTTACTTGTGAAGAAATTGATTGGTGTTTTATGCTGAATAGATATGGTTTTCGTTTTCATGTCCAAGACAATTTCCGGTTCTGTTACGAGCTCATTATTCACAAAATTATGCCAATACTGATCAAATTCGTTATCAGAAATAGCGTTTCCTTTCGTTGTTTTCAAGTACATGCGGAGCTCGTCCAAAGATAATGGTCTATCTTGCCTGCTCCTTAAAAGATTAAGCGTATATTTCATCAATAGAAGCCTTTTCTGTTCAGCATGCTTATCAAATGCACAGGTTTCCTCGTTTGGAATAAGACCAAACAAAGACTTTAAAGGATAATAGACTGTGTAGTCATTATCACATATCATCTTGGAATTTTTGTAGCACGATGCATGATCTGGGCAAATTGCACAATCTGGTGTGAGATGGTCAGATAGCAAGAAATCCATCTTATTCAAATATGGATGTAATGGCTCCAACTTAGACCGAAAATCTTCTGGAACTGCCGACCAAGATGATGGTGCTCCTACATTATCATTTGAAACACCACAATACCCAACCTTAAGTTTCATGTCTCTGTAATATCCAAAGATTCCTAGCACAACAACTAGTGCAAGAAACAGGAAAGCTTTCGAAATGAGAATGGCCAAACGAACAAAAAAGTTTGACTCATCCTCTTTCGATTGTTTGACTTGTGAGTCTTCGTCTAATTCTTCTTGTGACTCATCAACCAGACCACCTTCTTTTCCATCATGTTCGATTTCAATATCAGTTGTACTATCAACGTCGTCGGAATTGCTGTCCACAGCACCTTGAATCTTGAGTTCAACTTCAGAGCCCGATCCCTCGGATTTTATCGTCTCCTCATCATCTTCGAAACTGATACTTGAAATTTTGCTTGTAGGACCCCTGATTATCTCAATATTCGACTGTATTTGGTGACCACTAAGCGTTCTTATAGAAACAGGCGATCCATTTCTTGTACTGCTTGCGGAGATGAATGTGTTGCTGCTTTGAATCGAAGCTACACTCACATCAACATCATCCTTTGAACTTGAAGCTGGAATTGACTCCGGTGAGTACATAATAGGACCAGCACTTTCTGTAGCAGATAAATTTTCCTCAATAGGAGAAGATTTTGGGTTCTCATTTTCTTTCCCTTGCTCTTCAAGAGTGACTGTTTCCAACTTCTTTTGCAAATGTTTTTTCGTCGAACCTTGCTCCTTCACTACTTTACCACTTGGAACGGACTTCTTGTAGTGGCTTAAAATATCTGCACCGCTCGAAATCTTCTTCAAGCTCGGGCTTTCAATCCCAGTAGGTGTTTTCTCAAATTGATCCATCAAGCTGTCGAGATTCACATTTTCAAATTTTTCAAAACTTAGTGCTGACTTATCGTGTGGCGATGCTGTTGCAGAAGTTGAGCTATCCGAATTAAGAGAATCATTAGCTCTCCGTAATGCTCTTCTAAGAATTTTCTTTTTGACAGTTTTTCTACCCTCCTGCTCTTCGTTTTCATCTGCGACAGGTGAAGATCTCTTCTGCGGGATAACCTGTCCACTTTTTGTAGGAGTAGTTGTGAGAGCGTTTTTGTCACCTTTTCTAGGAGTGGCCGTGAGAGGTTTCTTGGGGGATTTTGTATGTAATCTCCTAGGAGACCTTTTTGGGCTCAGATTTGGTGATTTCGATCTGGATCCACTCTGAAAAACATTTTCTGAAGAAAATGTCCTATCCACATTGTCCTTTTCACTCTTCTTCTCCGTTTCAATTATTTTTATATCAACAGGAGACTTCGGCGTTGTTATTTTAGAAGGAACGTTGCTTTCTGATTTTTTGTGGTCGGAAATCCCATTATTTTGCTGCTTGGGAGAGTACATAAAGATTATACCGCTCGAATTAGCAACACTTGCTTTCTTGTACTGCTCCAATAACTGCGCAGCTTTTGGTTTCACTTCATCATTGAATAACTCAACTAGCTTACTCTTGTTGGCTGAGCTTGGGTATTTAATATCTTGGTCAATCAATATCAACCTTAATTTCGGAACGGTCAACTTGGATGCGTCAAAATCTGATCTCAAGTATTCTTCTGGATCCATTTTTAATTATCTTGCCTCTTAGTACTATGGAAGATGATAAAGATGTCTTTTTTGCCTTGATAAACACGCTTTAAAGTAGAAAAGCACCACTCACGCAACTTGGAAAAGGCTTGTTTACAGACCGCAGTAGAAACAAAAGTGTTGGATCATGAAATATAAATAAACTTTGAGTTTGTTTTACTCGTGTTTCAGGAGTCCAACGAAGTTTACGATACGCTTTCTATTTATTTTTCTCTGCACGTTTTATTGTTCGGGCTTCAAAACGCATGCTAGTAGAAAAGTTTTCTAGCGCTATGTTTATTTACGTTTTTCCGCAAACTGCTCACTTTTTTTGCCTCTCCTCCTTAAGCTTTCGGAATGATAAACGAGCCAATCGGCGCGTCTGCCATTTTTAAGTACGGGGCCTTCGTTGTTGTCAGTGGTAACAGACAAATGCTTCAATTATGGAATCCAGAATAAGAAAGAGGTGACAATCTGGGTCGATCGTCGATATAATTAATATGGCTAAATAAACTTACGAAGAATCTATGTTAATCACGTGACGCAGCAGCTTAGTACAATGTTATAAAAAAAGATCAATATCAATGTCATCGTCTTGAATAGACAAATATACGGAAGTTATAGACTACACAACAGAATAAGATTGTGAGGTAGTTTGATGGAAATCAGCTTTTTCTTTCTAGACTCTTTCAGTTCTCTGAATGCTAAGTAGCCTATTATTACTTCTTGTATTATCCGATAGAGGTGAGAAGTGAAAAAATTTTTTTCTCTGTGATCGGCTGAAATTTTTCTCACATTATTTGAGTCTATTGTCGGGCATGAGGAAATGGTATGCGAGTATAATTTCATTTTTTTCTTAATGTACGACATTTTTTTTTTTTCTCAAGAATCAATCAATATTTTCAGGCTAGGTACTACCTAATTATACTTTTCGACGATTGATTTTTCAAACAAGCAGTAGAATTACTGACAATAACTCTCGTTAATTCAAAGTACCACACAAAGTACATAGATTAATATTTAACTGAGAGGGTTAATTACAAGAATGTCGAACCAAAATCAACAGGACGATAAGCAAGGTCAAAATGAACAGCAACAGCAACAGCAACAGCAACAACCATACAACGCCAATGACCTGTCATATGGCATGCAGAACATGAATTTGAACGGAAATGCATCTGCTTTCAACCCAGCCGCAGCCAACTTTGTCCCCAATATGAATGCCCAGGCATTTACACCTGGTCAATATGGTCAACAGCAGTATGGCCAATATGGACAGTATGGACAGTACGCTCAATACAGTAACAGTAATGGTGGCAAACAGGGATATAATGGTTACAATAACCAGCGGTATAACAACCAGTATAACCAATATGGTGGTCAATACAACAATCAATATGGTAACCAATACGGCCAGCAGTATGGAAACCAGAATAATGGCCAGGAATCTCACCTGATGTCACTTGAGGACTACAAGAAACAGAAACAGCAGGAGACCAGTACTGCCAAGCCAAAGAAGAAGAAGACGTTGAAGCTTAATTTGAACTCTAGCACTATTAAGATCGGTAGCAACAAGAAGATCGAGAAGAAGGCCATTAAACCGGAAGCCTCAAAAGCTGAGAAGCTTCAAGAGCCCAAGCCAGAAAAATCAGCACCAAAGGCTGTGAATCTTTCAGAGTCTGGATCATCTGCCACTAAAGCTACAAATATTACTACCAGCACCAGTACAACAAGCACAAACAATGTAGATGCCTCAAAGAATGCGTCAAATAAGCCAACCCAGCAGAACACTCCAAAGACAGCTACAGATGTTACTCATGATCAGGAGGATCACGTTGATCCGGAGGTTGTTAAGGATATGTTTGGTGGAAAGCCACACGTGTCAATAATCTTCATGGGCCACGTTGATGCCGGAAAATCCACCATGGGTGGTAACATTCTTTCATTGACAGGAGCTGTGGATAAGAGAATTGTCGAGAAGTATGAAAAGGAAGCCAAGGATGCCGGACGTCAAGGCTGGTATCTTTCATGGATTATGGATACTGATAAGGAGGAGAGATCTGATGGCAAGACTATCGAGACGGGTAAGGCCTACTTTGAGACTGATTCGAGAAGATACACAATTTTGGATGCCCCAGGTCACAGACTTTACGTTTCTGAGATGATTGGCAGTGCGTCACAGGCAGATGTCGGTATTTTGGTGATTTCTGCCAGAAAAGGCGAGTATGAGGCTGGCTTTGAGAGGGGTGGACAATCCAGAGAGCATGCTATGCTTGCAAAGACCCAAGGTGTGAACAGATTGATTGTGGTGATAAACAAGATGGATGATCCTACAGTTAACTGGTCAGAGAAAAGGTACAAGGAATGTACCAAGAAATTGGCTATATTTTTAAAGAACATTGGTTATGCCGGTAAGAATGTCTTCTTCATGCCTGTTTCTGGATATACTGGTGATGGTTTGAAGGAAAAAATTTCAGAGAAGGTGTGCCCATGGTATAGGGGTCCATCTCTGTTGGAGTATTTGGACTCAATGCCGCTTACAACTAGAAAGATCAACGATCCATTCATGCTTCCAATTGCTTCTAAACTGAAAGATATGGGTACTATTGTTGAAGGTAAGATCGAATCAGGTCATGTTAGAAAGAACCAGGAGATTCTTCTGATGCCTAACAAGATTGACGTTGAGGTTCTTACTATCTTTAACGAGACTGAAGAAGAAGCCGATACTGCTTTCTGTGGTGAACAGGTTAGAATGAAGCTTAAAGGTGTCAATGAGGATGATATTAATGCTGGTTACGTTTTGACATCTAAGGAGTACCCTGTTCACACTGTCACCAAATTTGTTGCCCAGATTGCATTGGTGGAGTTGAAGAGTATTCTTTCAGCTGGTTTCTCATGTGTTATGCATGTTCATACTGCTGTTGAGGAAGTTACATTTACAAAACTTTTGCACAAACTTGAGAAGGGTACAAACAGAAAATCCAAGAGAGCCCCAGCTTTTGCGAAGAAGGGAATGAAGATTATTGCAGTTTTGGAGACAGAGAATCCTATCTGTGTGGAGACTTACAAGAACTATCCGGAATTGGGACGTTTTACGTTAAGAGATCAGGGTGAGACTATTGCTATTGGTAAAATTGTGAAGCTTTTGTAATGTGAGATGGTTAATTTTTGACTGGAAGGTCTTGTATTGCTTTATTTTTCATTCATACTTTTGTACTTGACTGATTTAGATACACATCTCGTATTTCACACACATGCATTGTAATTAATTATTTCTAGTTTTTTTCGTATTCTAACAATTTTTATAGCGGCTAGATACGAATACATGTTATTTAACATTACAGCAAGGGAGCAATACATTATTTATCTGTTCCTACCATATTTCACCAGCTACATATTATTTTTTTTTCAAGCCCTGAATCATCTTTCAAAAATACATTGTTGTTAGTTGAATCATATGTTGTCTTAAAAAGTTTTCTCTTACAATGACATCATCATTAGGCACATACCAATAGGATTGGTTGACTATTTCATATAGACTCTAACTCCATACTGATAAAAAAAACTATTATTGAATATGTTTTAGCAACTTTATAACTCTAATATATGCGACAAAAACCTCAGATAAGAAGCCTGTGATTATAGCAATTTAAGCAGATTGTCCTTACACATTAAAAGGTGGGGATTGTACAAGACAGGAAATTATCCAAATTTTTAGCACGGCAATAACTCTGGGGTAACGGGGAAAAACAATAGATACAGAAGGACGACTGCCGAATTGGAGAAAATGGAGATAAGTTTCCATGATGTAATACATTTGTCATGGATGGTTAGTAGATTAGTTCACAGATCCTGTTTTAATTCCGGGGGCGGTTGTTGACATTATAGTTTGAAACATTAAATCAAATAAAGAGGAGTATCGTGTATGTCTATATATAGGTGGCCTCTGTTGGCATCTTCAATGAATACAATCATGAGTAAAAGATAATGTTGTATGAATATTGTAGCTTTTAAGAATTACCAGCGATGATTACTTTTCCTAGGATCAAGAATCGAGAATTTCAAACAATGAACTCTGATGAATTTGAAACTAGCGACAATAATGATGGTTTGGAGCTAAGTAAAACAATCACAAATGAAATCGCGGGTATGGACAGCCATCCGAAATTTCTAGGATGCTCTGGGAAGAAGTTACAGTTTATGACTTCCCTAATGTGTTCCACAGGATTTCTTCTTTTCGGCTATGATCAAGGAGTTATGGGATCACTCTTGACACTTCCAAGGTTCAGAGAAACGTTTCCCTCCATAGACACGATAAAACATCCAGACAGTCATACATCAACTGTGCAAGGATTTATTGTTGCAGTTTATGAGGTTGGATGTTTGCTGGGAGCACTAACAAATCTTAAAATCAGTGACAAATTTGGTAGACTCAAGTCAATCACACTAGGATGTATTCTAATGACTATTGGCGGTATTATCCAGGCTTCTGCATTTTCTATCTCCCAACTTATCGTCGGAAGGATTTTATCTGGGTTGGGAAACGGTATGAACACTTCATCTATACCAGTGTACCAATCGGAAACCGCACGTAGAGAGATTAGAGGCAAACTCGTGATGCTTTCTGGTGCCCTTATTACCTGTGGTGTGGCTCTCTCTTATTGGGTAGACTTTGGAATGTACTTTACAAAAGGGGACGAATCGTTCAGATTTCCTATAGCTTTTCAAATTATATTTCCAATAGCAATTCTACCTTTACTTAGTAAGCTTCCAGACTCTCCGAGATGGCTTGCCAGTAAAAAAAGGTTCGTAGAGGCTGCTCAGGTTTTTGCAGCTTTCAAAGATACATCAGTAAATGACGCTGAAATCCTGGAAGAGCTTAGAATGATAAGAAGGTCATTGGATCAGGAACATAATGCTCAGGAGAAAAATAATAGCTTTAAAGCTCTTTTCAAACAAGGGAACCATAGAAATTTTCAAAGGCTTATGCTTGGTTTCTGGTCACAAGTATTTCAGCAAATTACAGGTATCAACCTTATCACATATTATGCGGGAACAATCTTTGAGCAATATATTGGGATGTCCGCATTGAATTCCAGAATTCTAGCAGCCTGCAATGGAACAGAGTATTTTTTAGCATCATTCATAGCATTTTTCACAATAGAACATTTTGGAAGAAGGAAGTTGATGATGTTTGGTGCTTGTGGACAATCACTCTCCATGACACTACTAACTATATTAACCATATTCGCAGATAGAAACAATGATAAAAGTCTTGGAATTGGTGCTGCAGTTATGCTATTTGTTTTTAACACATTCTTTGCAGTTGGTTGGCTTGGAATGACATGGCTTCTTCCTGCTGAATTGACACCCCTTTCGATTAGAGCACCGGCAAATGCAATTTCAACTGCAGGAAATTGGGCCTTTAACTTCATGGTGGTGATGATCACACCCATAGCATTTACCAACATTGGAAGCTATACATACACCATATTTGCCATTATTAATGCCTTAATATTGCCTTGTGTCTATTTCCTATATCCGGAAACTAAGGGTAGAAGCTTGGAGGAGATGGACGACATATTTGCCAACTGTCCAACAGCTGAACCATGGAAAGTAGTTTCTATAGAAAGAGACACACAATATGAGAAGATGGTGAGTGATATTGAATCATTCTTAAAACCAGAGGTTGAAAATATCGAGTTTCATATGAGAAGGTGGTGAGTGATATTGAATCATTCTCAAAACCAGAGGTTGAAAATATCGAGTTTTACCACCAGTGAGTTTACATATACACTAAATTTATATAGCCAAACACACAGTGGCGAACTGTGAACAAACTGAAAATCCAACCGGGGAGAAGATTTCCAACTTTATTACTTCGAGTTTGTATAACTTATTATGTTTATCAATTTATCAAATAATTACTAAAAAGGGTATTGAAGCTTCATGTAAAGATTTCTAGCATTCAAAAATTTTACATACATACATATTCAGAAAATTCATTAAGAGGTGGCTATATGCAGAGGGGCAAAGTCTGTGAAAAAAATGGCAGTATGGAAAGATCAAACAACAAATCTCAAAAGTTTCCAATTAACGCCAAAGGATGATTTCTGACGGTGGCTAGCCAAGAACTGCGAGAAATTAAAAAATTAATTAAGATACATAAGGTGATCTCTTGGCACACCTTCATGTTATTAGTGGTTGCAGGGTGATGCTTTTTTTTTTTTGAGTATGACGTACTAAAAAATGGGTCTGAACAGAGGAAAGATATTTAGATGACATCATTAAAGATTGGAACAGTTCCACAGTTTACCCTAGCCAAAAAAAAACTTCTCGGTATTTTCAACCTTTGCACCCCAATATTTTTCAGGGCTAGGTGAGGGCATGCAGGTTTGAATGCGCACTTACACAATAAAGTCCTTAGCTACACAGAGCCAGAACCACCCATTTTGGAAAGTGAACTCATCATTTTGTTTTCGAGGCTTTCCATTGTTTTGAAAAATAGAGAGCGAAGCATACAGGACGTGACTAGGTTTACGCTTTGACTCAGCCAGAAGTTTTTCGAAAACTAGAATTGTTAATTAGAACGTGAAAATGATCCCTATATTTCCTTTAATGAACTTTAATGCAGCATCCATATAGCCGATTGGTATAAATATGTTACCATTCCTAAGAAATGTAGATATAAGATATTTGTTTGTATTAGGTAGCCTATCTTAGTTACTGATTAACAACTAGGAGCTCGACTAAGTTATAACCTAACATAATATATACAGAAAACATCAATAGTTCACCAAACTAGGAAATTAGTTATTAAAAAATAAGAATGTCTAAGAAAATTTCTACTAAAAAGAGAAATAACAAGCTTCTAGGTACTCTTATCCTTGGATACGAGTCCTTAGGAGCTATATATGGGGATATTGGAACTTCACCACTATACACACTCTCTAGTGTGTTTCCTGACGAGGCTCCTGATACAGAGCGGTTGTTAGGAGGTATATCATGTATCTTTTGGACTTTTACGTTGATGGTCATCTTTAAGTACTGCTTGATTGTACTTAAATTTGGTCCAAATCATAATGAGGGTGGCCAAATTGCCATATATTCAAAAATTATTTCCGGGCTAAAGCTTAAGAAACCAAACAATACCGTCCTAAAGGAAGAAACATACGATGACGAAGAGACATATACTGATGACATAATTCCAAGAGAGGAAGATCTTATAACGTTGACCAGAACCACTACTGTTGATACCTCAAGTTCTATCTTCAGTAATAAGTTTGTCCGCAGCACCATCTCTGTGATAAGTTTAGCATGTGCTTTGATGGGTTGCAGTTTAGTTTTCTCTGATGGTCTATTGACACCAACGACATCTGTATTGTCGGCAATTTCTGGAATCGCAACTGCAGTTCCATCTTTTACCGACAAGGTGATGCCAGTCTCATGTGCAGTTTTGGTAATCCTTTTCTTATCTCAAAAATTTGGATCGAACAAGCTCACTATATTATTTTCCCCAATTATCCTCATATGGTTAATTGCACTTGCAGTGAATGGATTATATTGGATCTGCCTTAGACCTGAGATTCTCAAAGCGTTCAATCCAGCATATGCTTTCAAATTGTTAATAAGTGAAAAAGGCATTGGCGTTCTTTCCAGGATTATGCTTTGTATTACAGGTGCAGAAGCTATGTTTGCAGATGTCTCACATTTTGGAGCAAGACCAATTCAAATAACCTTGTTCTTTGTTGTCTACCCATGCCTTATGTGCGCTTACTTTGGGCAAGGTGCATACATTTTGATTGATCCAAAAAACTTCTCCGATAATCTTTTCTACACTTCGATCCCCTTTGGAGGTGTTGGATCACCATATTATTGGTTCATTTTTGTTTTAGCAACTCTTGCCACTATTATTGCATCACAAGCCTTAATTCTTGGCTGCTTTGCAATCTTGAAGCAGCTTATTAACTTAGATTGTTTCCCAAGAATGACACAGATTCACACCTCGAAAAAACAAAAGGGACGTGTGTATATTCCTGTTGCAAATTATGTTCTCATGGTGGCCGTTGTGCTTACCACCATCGGATTTCAAAATAGCAATAACGTTACTGCTGCTTATGGTTTGGGAATCTCAATTGACTTTCTCATGACAACTACTTTGATTGCAATTGTTTTGCACTACATTTATAACTATCATTGGATATTCTCTGTGTTATTCTTTGTCATTTTTGGATCATTTGAGATGTGCCTTATCATTTCGGGATTAAAAAAATTCACCCAGGGTGCTTGGTTCCCCGTGCTTATGTGCATTATATGCTTTAGTTCAATTAACTTCTGGAGAGTGTGTCGTTCTCTTTCCTTGAATAGTGATCTCAAGAGAAGAAAGTCAGTTCAAGACATGTTTGGCGATAGAATGAGAGTGATTGAGCAGAAGAGATTTACAGTCCTAGATCTTGGAAATGGAAAACGAAAGGGAATTATTACTACGGGTACCGATTCCCCAGCCACACCAATAACGGAAAATCCATCTAAAGAAATTACGGAAGAAAGGCCATCATGTGTCGAAATTGCGGATGAAGACGAAAATGGTAGTATTTCGTCTGAAAATTCAGAATATGTGAACTTTAAGGACCAATTTGGCAGTGTAAGTGTTCAAAAAATTCAAAAGATTGCGCTTATATACTGTTCTTCATACTCAACAATCATTACTGAGCAATCCATTCCAAGTTTGCTCAGAAAGATTGTTTCTTCGTTCTGGTCTTTACCTCAGGTGTGTATCTTCATTGAAACCAGAGTTTCGCCATTGCCGAATATTCCAGAAGATCACCCTAAAGCTACAGTTTTACCAGTGTCAACATCATCCGAGTATGACCTTAGTTTTTATAGGTGCGTGATTCGTTCTGGATTCATGAAGCAAACCAAAATCGATGAAAGTATCATAAAAGATATCCGGTTACAAATAAGGGACTTTGAAGACGACCCTGAAATTATGAAGCTTCCTTTGATGCACATTCTTGAAAGAGATATTACAGTTTCGAAAAGGATTGAATCACTATGTAAAAAGTCACACTCTGGATATGATAGTGATAACGAAGAGAGAGAAAATGAAAATACATTTGCTAAGAAACTCACTCAGGTCAAGCAGAAATGCGTTGGACTAATCAAGTATCCGGGATACTGCGTTCGGAAGTTAGCCATAGACTGGATTTATTCTCCACTAAGCAATGGGTCCCTGGAGTATATTCTGGACGATAGGGTGAAGGAAAAAAACACAACGGAGTTTATCTACGTTGGTGAAAAGGTGTATATTTAGTCGGCTGTATAAGTTATTTAGCTTTTTTTTTCCTCTATAAATCAATCAATTGAAGATTAAATATGTTTAATCGAGAATTTGAATAACACACAAGGTGTCGACAGACAAATGCAAGATTACAAGAAAAAACAAACAAACAAAAAAATGCGATCTTACGAAGTTACCTCTCTTGCAATCTCTGTTCGCATTATCTTTTCCGTTATCACTGCCTGCAATACCTAAGATCAATTACAAAGGGGCTATAGAAAATCCGATTGAAAATATAAAATCCAAACCTTGCCCCGCACTACCTATGAAGAGAAAATATAAACTAATAGGGATTGTCGTTCAGTCTAAAATTGATCGATTTTGCTCAAATATTATCAAAAAAGCCCTACTGATTCCACAATTGTGTGATCTGTAGACATCATCGGATGCGTCGGTGTTCCCAACACGGTAAATAATGTTATATCATTTCTCTTAAAATTTTTTTGATGCAGGCCAATTTTTTTTTGTTTCTGGTCTTTTTTTCACTATTATAATAATGGCGCTTTTTTTTTTCCAACAACCAATTCCTATTATTTTAATCTTAATTGCTTATTGTCCAAAGAAGGATCTTACAAATTCAAAATAAATACAGTGATCCCTGTATTTCCTTTCACCCACACACAAATGTCTTTCTTCACTGATATATAATAAAAGGTGATTCCTATCGTTAGTTCATTCAAAATACGTTTGTTCATCATATTCAAGACCTCCAGCAATCAATTCATTTCCTTTCTATCTGCAAATTTCGGATTTTATGCAAATGAAAGCTTATCTTAAAGAGGATGGCTTACTGCTAGAAAACTCACTTCCGCCGTTAGTTTCTGATGGCCATAGGCTTTCGCTAAGTCTCTGCAGTGTCAATGTTACTGTTAGCACCGGAGACTATGATTCCGCAATTTCCGAGGGTTCTGTCATCAAATTCAAACATATTCTATGGGCTCAGCCGTGTAAAACCGGAATACACAACGAGCTGGAAATTTCTTACGTCCGGAAGATCGGTGATAGGCTTGTTCCACGTACAAGCATCCTGACAGTTTATCCGCTGGACTCAGAGCCTCAAACTAGGGAAGGAACCAATGAAACATTATGCGATAACACTTCACCCACCAAAATTTCTGATGAAGCCACTATATATCTTTCGGAAAAGATACTTGAACGCGCATATCCGGAATCAGAGCCCGGAAGATCAATACTGGTTATCATCAATCCTCACAGTGGGCAAGGCAAGGCAAATTTGATCTATAAGACGAAAGTAGAGCCTATATTGAAAGCAGCACAATGCAAGATAACTGTTGCCCGGACTACTTACAGTGGACATGCCATGGATATAGCGGAAAAATTAAATATAGATAAATACGACATGATCTTATGTGCATCTGGCGATGGTATTCCACATGAGATCATCAATGGAATATACAAGCGGAAGGATCGCGCTCGTGCATTTGACAAGCTTATTATCACACAAACACCATCTGGTTCAGGAAACGCAATGTCTTTATCCTGCTTGGGTACATTAGAACCATCACATGCCACAGTAGAAGTTCTCAAGGCTGCGACGGTGAGAAGTGATCTTATGGCAATTTGTACTCAAGAAGGAGACGCAAAACTTTCATTTTTAAGTCAGACATATGGGATAATAGCACAAGCTGATATAGGAACCGAATTCATGCGATGGGTGGGACAGCAGCGTTTTTTGATGGGTGTCTGTTATCAAGTTTTATCGAAGTCGAAGTATCCATGCAAGATAGCGGTTAAATATATTGCGAGAACGAAAAGTGAGCTGTCGCAGTACTATAGAAAACATTTGAATGATCTCTCAGACTTTAGTCCCCTCAGCGAGGAAGATTTCAAACTAAAGTATGCGGATAAGTTCATTGGTTTGAAAAATGCTACAGATTTTAGTTCACTACCGGATTGGGAGTTGTTAGATGATGGTGTATGCTCTAATCTGGGAATATTTTATTCGGGAAAAATGCCGTATATGTCTAAGGATACGAACTTCTTCCCAGCAGCACTACCGAATGATGGCTCGATCGATGTTGTTGTTACAGACGTTAGAAGTGGAATTTCAAAGACAGTTGAAAACCTTATGTCTCTGGATAAGGGATTGCACGTCTGGAAAGACGAGGTGGCACACATTAAAGTAGAAGCATTTCGAGTGATACCACTCCCTGGCCCTAAAGATCACAACTTCATCTCTGTCGATGGAGAAAACTTCAAGATACGACCATTTCAAGTTGAGATACTGAAAGGAATAATGAAGACAGTCATGTCCGGTGGATGTTACACTGAAACTGGATTTCTGGAAAACATCAACGACTAAATGTTCACATATTTTTACAAGGGCTGCAGAATTTACTAATTTGAATTCATTAAATAGAGATGACAAAGAAAGCAAGGAAGGAAGACAACAAGTGATAATAATAAGATAAAATGTCAACATAATTAAAAAGTATCTCATAACTTAAATTAAGTTGTAGTGGTAGTAATGGCTAAAAGCCGTCGAACTTCCGTAATAAACCTAAGAGAAAAAAAAAAATAAGAACTCAAAAGCTCTTTAAAAAGGATATTAAGCATACACACGCACACTATCAGTTCTTTTTTATAGGTGTGTCATCCTCCTCATCATCATCGACAATAAATTTATCATCAGACACAGGCTCCGGATCTATTGTAGAGAGATCTTTCCACTCTGAAGCGGGCTTCTTTCTCGGCTTCTCTGGTTCATTTGCAGAGCTTTGGGCAGGCTTCTTCTCTGTTGAAGGAGCTTTGATATTTGTGTCAAAATCCTCATGTTTCACATCACTTGTAGTGTTATTTGAAAGCTGTATTGGGGCCAATTTCTCTGACAACTTATCTTCTATATTATCCTTAGGAGGAACAGGAGGTGCATCCGTATTTGCAGTTTTCAAATCATCAACTCCAAAAGCACTGAAAAGCTGCGGCTTTCTTCTGCGAGGTAAACGTGGGTTTTCAGCCTGCCGAGCTTGATCTTCTTCTGGCGTGATTTTCTTTGCCAAACCATCAACCCAACTGCCAAACTTCGTCCTCACATTTTCAACATTCTTACTGATAGAATCGTAGATGTCATCCAGCTCATCTCGATCATCATCAATATTGCTCTCATAACTGCGTGATTGATGTCTTTCACCTCTTTCTGATGACCTTCTACTTCCTCGTTCATATTGTCTAGCCAACTTCTTGGCAAGAGCTTCATCTGATTCCAACTGTTTTCTTGTAGAAGAACTGAACCCTCTAGAATGCAAATTACCACTATCAGAGCGAGATTCAGACCGTGGCGATGGGATTTCGATGCCACTAGATGGATCTGATATAAAAAGAAGAGCATTAAAAGCAGGATCCATTCGTCCTTCGGATGCAATTAGAGCCATCTTCACATACTTCTCATCAACACTTGGAAATGCCTCTTTCATATCCTTAATTGCTTTTTCTGTCGAAGACAGTGGTCTCCTTGGCATTGGTGGTGGTTTTGGCGAGGCATCAATTGCATTTTTCTCAACTTGCTTTTCCTCTGGAGTACCTATATTTTCAGCTTCTTTACTCTCAGTCTTCTTGTCGTCAGAAGTTGTCTTAAGGTCAATAGGTGAACTCATATTCAGGAAAAAAAAGTCTTAATAACGTATATCTCCACTCTAAAAACAAAACAAAAAGAAAACTCTATGACTTACATAAAGCTTTGGCTACAGCGTTTGGTTCGTGCAATTAATTGCGACCTCATGAGATCGCTTCGCGGCCCAAACAAGCAAACATTAAATAAGTCTATTTGAAGAAAAAGTCATCATAGTTCTGCTCGCCGCGTCGATCTTGAGCAACCTAGCGTCGCTTTTTGCTTCCAGTTCCCGTCCGAATTTACTGGAAACGAGACCACCGGTCGTGCAAAAACTGTTGAAATATTTTCCTTATTTTCAGAACCCGCACTATATAAGAGGAGCTCTATTCCCGGGTTTAACCAATATGAAAACAGCTAGTGTATCATAAAGATACTTCATTCTGCACTAGATAGGCTCTGATTTTATAGGAACTCGTAGCCCTTTAACCCGTGGCTAACCTGTGCGGACAGCGGAGCTAGATAGAAGTTTTGGGGTGGGATCACTTTTTTTGGTGCATCTTGCTCTGGTGGAAAAACTACAATGTAATCTTCCACTTTATTGGAATATTATTTTATTCTTCCGCCCTACATTTGTTTATATTAATTATTTCAGCAGCAACCATGTGTAAAATGCGATTTAGTGTAAATTATTTTATTAGCAAAAACTCTGTGGTATAGATAAGTACTTAAGAAGATAGATAACAACAATCAAAAAATAACGTAAAAAAACCTAGTAAATGGCACCGTTTTATATCCTCTTAATAGACACCCCGGTGTTCAAATAGCAAATGAGGTAGAGTGTTACAAAAGGAATTTTTATTCAATAATGGAGGGTCTGTTCGAAAAAAAGCACTGACCAGCACTGCAGATTGGATACAGCTTCATCATGAATTCTTCATCATTTTTCGTTATTGCACTTTAACCTTCACAGCGGTATTCTGCCCCACTTCAGCTTTTGCACTATCAACTGTAGAGTGCAAAGCATCCATCAAAACCCTGAAAATATAAACAACAATGTCGCATCCAACAAGGAATAGATATGGCAATATTATGATCAGCGATATAATGTAGTTCACATATATAATAGTATGCTTGATATAATTCCAGTAATGCACCAAAAGAGTGTAGAAATCATATGTAGGCGTAGAGTTTAACCTCTCTATTGCCTCCGAAAAGGCTTGATGCCATAAGTATGTTATTGTTGTGCCTAATGCTTGCATCATGTTGTGAAAAGCCTCAATGATTAGTGTACACAGGTATGCAAATATCACGATGGCGAAAACTTAAGCTTAGGTATTTGAAATAGGAAGCAATAATAAGCGTTAGCTGTTATGAAATAGGTTTGATTCCATCTAATCAACCCATATAATAGCAAATAGCAAGAACTTCGACCTGAAAAAAGCTTGGCAAATTTGTTCTGAAGACTGATAAAAAAACATATATAAAGTTTAGAAACAGAACTAAGAAATTAGAGTTTGTTCTCTATTTAAATAAGATTTCAGATACTTCTTTTTCCGTTAAATAAGACAACTCGGAGAGATTTAGCTATAGTTGATGCAAAAATTATTTTATTTTATTGTTTACTTTTTTAAATTTTTTTTAGCAGTAAGCAAAACTACGAGGGACGAAAGGGGCTAACTGACTCACTATTATAGATCTAAGGCTTTTTTTTTTTTCGGTCGATCGTTTGAATTGCTAGCTATATCTGGCCTGGCTTCTCACCTTGGCTTACTTTGCATGTATCATACATATTTATTTACTTATAATTGTTATTGATACAGAACTTCTTTGCTTGAAACTTGAACAAGCTTGATATCCAAGTTTGGAAAGTGTAAATAAACGTGGCTGAGACTCGTGATCATTTTTTGACTCCCCGAATTTATTGAAGTGACATTCATTGTAGTTACAAGGTTAATATTTTCGGAAGACACATCTTATTGATAAACGAGCATTGGAAATTACCTACGAATGCATGTGAAAAAGTATCTAAAAGTAGCTAAACAAAACAAAAAATTAAAAGTGCACTATACATCCGTACACTTAAAACTAGAAAAAAATTGTTCTTGATAAACTTTTCGATGTGCAAATCTGCTCCTAGGAATACCTGAGCTTCGGTGTTTTTACACAACAAAAAGTGTGAATACTTGGCAATATTTGGGTTGAAAGTTGGTAGAAGATAAATTAAGAGCTATAGATATGAGTCGTATGGAAGTATATTCACCGGAAGGTCTTCGGATGGATGGGCGAAGGTGGAATGAGCTCCGACAATTTAGCTGTCAGACAAATACGCATCCAAATGCCTCAGATGGTTCATCATACGTGCGACAAGGAAATACAGTTGTTCTTTGTCTTGTTAAAGGACCAATGGATACAAATAGGGCAACTTCGGCAATAAGGGCATCTGCAGAAGGACCTGTTTTGAATATCAATATAAGTTATCCTCCTTTCGCTGGAGTGGAAAGGAAGAAAAGATCAAAAAATGAGCGGAGATTTGCTGAATTGAGTATAGTGCTAGAAAGATGCTTTCTCAAGACTATAGTTTTAAAAAATTATTCACGTACAGTGATAGAAGTGAATTTGACTCTTCTCTCATTCGATGGTGGTCTCTTAGCAGCCTGTTGTAATTCTATCACTTTAGCACTAATAGATGCTGGAATTTCTCTATATGATTATGTCAGTGCCGTCAGTGTTGGTATATATTCTGAGACAGCTCTGCTTGATTTAAACTCCTTAGAGGAAAGTGATTTAAGTTACGTGACGATAGGAGTTGTCGGGGATAGCGATAAACTAAATCTTATTATGTGTGAGGATCGATTACCCTTGGACAAGCTGGAAAGATTGATTAATTTGGGAATCCAAGGATGTCACCAACTAAGGGAGTTGATGAACGAAACTGTCAAAGAGGTTGGTATCGAATTACTCAGTAAAAGACAATGAGTATAGGGCGTATGTGGATGTATACATATAAATCGAGGCGATAATTATCCAATAAATTAAGAAACGAAACAGTGTACAGTAGTTGTGGTAATATTAGAATAGTAAAATATGTGCGGATTGATCCATTAATGATCCAGAATGGAAAACAAATGATCGACAAATAATAATTCAGATACAACGAAGGTTACTTAGCGGCTTTTAAGTGTATCTTCTTGAAGAAATTCCTACCCTTCTGCTTCAACACAGTAGATTTTCTGAAAATATCACTAGCCAATTCAGAAGTAACTGCTCCAACAGATGAAGATCCATAACGATGATGGGCGCGTTGAGAATTAGTATATGCTGATCTTACATGAGGTCCCATTTCACTGTCCTTGCTTAAAGCAGGTCGGTTTCCTATTTTGACGGTTTCTCGAAGAAATGTTTCAAGTCCGGAGTCAAAGTTCAAAAGATCATTTCTTCCTTTTTTGAGTGCAGTTAATCTTTCTTCAAATGTCGGAAGAGCCATGATAGCTGCTATGCTGATTGACGGCATTTCTGGGATCTTCCAGTCGCTATAGTCATGAGGCGCGGCCTTTCCACTCGAGTACGACGACGAAACAGATAATGCGCTACTCTCTTTTGTATCAAACGACTCCCAGGTAACTCCAGAGTTTCGTGTTGTATCTTCTGTTGTGGTTGATGATCTTTTCGTGTTGTCATACTCTTCACCCTCAGGGAGTGGCTCTAACATACTAGAATTGACCGTTTCTTCCCTTTCTTTACTATCCTCATTCAAATTCCGCCTCACAGTAGTTTCATCACTCTTTTCCACCTCATTCACAGATGATGGTTGAGGTATTTGCTCTGATACACTAGCGACCCCCTCATCAGAAATAGCAGTGCTAACGGTACCTGAAGTCAAAGTGGCTGCTGTTCCATCTTTAATTGTTGTTTGCACAGTATCCATCGTGTTCACCCTTATGAATTTATCTCTGAAGTCAGAAGAATCTGGAAGTTGCGTTTCAGGTAAAGCATCATCCTTCTCGGTAACAGATCTTGATATCACACCAGTTGATAAGGACCCAGTTGAAGGATTGCTTAGATGGTGATCTAAAGTACTACTGGCATCATCGTTTGGAAGAAAAGAGTACGTATCTCCATCTTCTTCCTCATCGCTATTACCGCTGCTGGCATCTAACTCACTATTGGACGCATATTCGCTTGAATTACTTTGGGCATCAGTTGTAACGTTTTCCGTCGTGTTATGCATTTTAGCCTCATTTTCCGCACTCAAATCTTGAAGATGCATATCTGAGTCATGCTTTGATGCTGCTTTCCTGTTATGTTCGTCAATACTAATATCATCACCATAATCATCCACTATGTTATCATCAAAATCAGAGTTATCGCCATCAACACTTCCGAAACTATTTTTAATTTGATCGCTATTCCCACTATTGCGAGCGAAATCGTGCGATTTCTCTTCATCCTCATGCTCATTATCATCCTTTCCGTTTTTATCAGACTTATCATCACCTTTCAAGTCAATATTATTCCTTTGCAATTGCAAATCTTCAAGACCTGTCTCTATATCATTTACGCGATCATCAGCCGATTTCACTTTCCCACTTGGTACTCCCAACTTTTCCCCTTCTAATTGTGACAGGTCCTTTAAACTTTCAGCCCCAACTGATAGCGGCTCTGTTTCCCCCATATAATTATCATAATCCCCAACAATATCACTTGCGGATATTTCACTTGTTGATGAATTCACCGTCGATGTTTCATTTAACACCGGATATATTGGATTGGAAATTGCTGTTAAAGCACTTTTGCTTTCTGGACTATCGAGGATCCTCTCTTTGGCTTTTCCTTCATGATTCTCGTTTTTGTGAGATCTTGGCTTTTTATTGCCTACGTCATCCACCGACTGCAAATATGCCTCATAGTAGGCAAAACTGCTACCTGTTGATGGCTTTGACGTCATTTATTTTCTAAAAATCAGTACCTCCACTAGTTAGTTTTTTGGTTCGAAACTCAGTAGGATAGTTGCTTGGAGCAAGGGAAGAAATAAATAAATAAGGTAGAACCGAAAGGCCCGAAAGAAAGTTGTATGCCAAGAATATATTATCACCTCACATTCCTCACGTACTTAATATTACTGGGCTTAATATTGTCCTGCCTCCTTACCCCCTTACACAGATGCAGAAAGCGAGTATTAGCAAACCTTCTTTGTTTCAGGGAGAAATTTTTAAGGACCTCCAAGAGAGAGAGAGTGGGAGGAAAAAAAACGCAAAAAAGTTATCCAAGTATAAATATAAAAAAATTTGCACTTCGTGAAAGCGTTGGCATAGTATCTATCTATATACACAATTACGGTAAGGTCAATCATTCCTTCAATAAAAGGTGAAGATATGTTCAACTAATGAGATGGTATGGTACATTCATAACTCTCATTTATGGATTTGAAAGTTCATTCCTACCAGACCACACATTGTTTATCATCATCATCAGAAGATGATGGTGCATGAGCAAGCGCGGTTCATCTTTGGAACATAACTGGGTCTAAATTACACAGCAAAAATGATGAACTACAATTTATAAACCTTATCTACATTATCTGAAATGGGTTCTCACATTTGGGTTCCATTTGATAGAGAAATAATTGAACAACTGATCTATGCTGTGTTATTTGATTCCCCAGGTATGTCGTATTTAAGGGCAGTAGTAATTTTCTTTTTCTGTATTTATTATTCTTCTCCTGCAGGTATTTCGTCTTTAAGCACTTTTATTAGCTTCACACGTATCTCTGTATTCTCGTCACCTCTTAGGCTATCTTGCAAAAAGCTCACGTCGCAGTCAAGTTGAACCATCTCCAAGCAACCCTTTAACACTCCACATAAAACATTAGAGTACCATAACTTCTTCCTTGCTTCGGCATTTGGTAGCTCAACAAAATCGGCCAACGGGTTTTCCACCAAAACAAGACCAAACGATTTATTATCAGCTGCCCAGTGGGATACTGTCGGAGTTATATTTAGGAATATCTTAAAGCCGATCTTCGAGACAACTTCGGCCGTCTCATGCATATTTGTGCATCTGCTAAGCTGTGTCTTTTGCAAAAACTCGTCAATCAACCTTACCCCTATGTTGTAACCCATCTTAAATAGCTCATTATTCACCTGATCATAATTGTTGTCTAGATCCTTGCATAACTGTGCCACTATGGAACCGTATGTGAGTGTGAATAATTCTGAATCAATTTTCTCCACCTGGCTCTTCCAGATATCGTCTCCTAGTTGCTTCAGCTGTTTAGACATGACTTCCATGCGTGGTTCAGAGATGTAGCTATGATATATACTTCAAAGTTGGCCTTAAGTTTTTAGAATCACAGGTTAGACAGAATAATTGGTCCGCCTTCAATTCAGATCAGCTGCTATATAGTAATAAACAGCGTGACACCATTCCAATTGATGCTCCTCTAACTCGTAACGAATACACATCAGCATGCTCTTTCGCTTATTCTACTTTTTTTTTTATTTTTTTTTTTAATTATGTAGTGAAAAAAGCTGGTCCCAGCTCCGCCTTGAATAAACACTGGCATAATATTCTGTTACCTCTAACTTGTTCAGCTAATAGTTTAGATTGTTCGATTGTTGTATGTATAAAAGTGTAAAAAATATGTAAATAATGGGATCTTACCAAAGAAGTTCCTGCTCAAAGTATTCAACATGTCTGTGTCTTTTCAAACATTCAACAGTAGCAACCCTAACATCGGCATTTAATGTTGATGGACCACAAGCAATAACAGCTGTAGGACCTTCAAGCCTATAAATGGTCTTCAAAGCTTCAGTCAAATCTGATCGCTTACTGAATTCTATTGAAACTGAACTCGATCGGTTTTTTTCAAGCAAGTCTCCAAGAAACTGTTCCATTTCTACTTTTTGTAGTGTAAGTGCTCCATCCGCTTCTTGTTCGTAAGATTTTTTGTTCATAACACGGCTGGAGCTTTCGTGTATTGATTCAAATTCAACAGTCGGTTCAATCATTGGAACTGTTGGCGTGTCTGTCCGTCCTAGATTTGGAGTACCTTTGTCTTCGCTAGAGATGCTGTGGTCTTTCCTAGTGACATATATCTTCAATTGAAGAATTTCATCAAATTCTCTTAGTCTTTCAACCTCGTCCCTAAATAAGAGAACTGATTCAAAATTAGGCACCATCCAGACAACAGAAATTGACTTCTCCTTTGATGTTTTCTGGCCACGTAAAATCTGAGCATGATATATCTGAGCGAGATCCATGCACAGAGAATAAACAACTGCCATTCCAACCCCCCCAGCAACGAAAACCGAATGATCATACGCCTTGAAAGGAATATTAGTACCATATGGACCCTCAACTAATATAGGAATAGAGCATTCAGCCTGGGGCAGTTTTGAAATAAAGTTGGCAAGCAGCTTTGTTAATCCTTTTTTAACCCTGATTATGAATACCAACTGGTTGAAATTTTGTTGCGATGTTGCCGAAACCACAGTGAAAGGATGTGCTTGCCAAGCCATGTTCCATCTCATGAAGTAAACCCAGCAATACACTCCAGGAAATGGTTTCCACCATCCAGAATGGTTCACCTCCATTCTAATGGAGTGTGGAATTTTCTTCATTGTTTTCTTTCCTGATTCCAATTGCTCCTCTGTTTTGTATATAACTTTGCACTTAGCTTTAAGAAGTCCACCTGTTGAAGCTATTTTGGCAATCCTGCAGACATAATCAGCAGCCCAGATAGAAAAAGAAACTGCCAAATATTCTATCCAACCAAGAGTTAAACAGTGGTACCAAGCACCAACGGTGAATACTATCAATAAAAGCTTGTGTGACAATTTGAACCATTCATAATAACGTCTACGCAGAGAACCCCACACCATAGTGATACAAAGGCCTGAAAATGCCGTATTGGCCATTCTCCACTTCAATAGACCCCATCTCGCAACGTAATCACCTCGAGCTCTAACATAGCTCAAATAGAATACACAATGAAGAAGCAACAGCACAAAAGCTATTCTAGAGACCCATTTATGAAAAGTTTGGAATGTCCTATAGCTGAAACCAGTTATCTTTGTAAATGGGTTATTTCTGGCTGCAAATAAAAATACTAATGGAAGTTGGGTAGTGCCAATAATTCCTGTTCGGTCAGCATAATCGACAAATTTCTGTCCCTTTGCACATCTGAAAATTGTATTTGGAGACACAACATTATAGTCGATACAGCATAGTACTATAACAATGCAGAAGTAGACAAATATGATCAAAGCATGAACTCGAACTGGCAGACGGTATATGGATTCCAGAATTCCAAAGCCATGAGCTTTTTCAGTCTTGTTTTCATTATCAGTGGAAAATAACCTCAATCGTGTTAACTGCGACGGTCTCACTAACTGAGGACAGATGAGATTCATTCGAAGCCAATTAACAAACTTGGTCTCTTCAATTCTTTCTGAGGCGTATGGAAAGCACCAATGAGCAACATTTATAACTGCGGCAACTAAAAATATGACTGCCCAGTAACCATAAAGAGCCCATCCCATATATGTGGAGTCATTCCTCTGTTTCATAATATTAACAACACTATCGTATGAAACCGAGTATGCATCTTTGGAAACTATAACTGGGTTTCTAAGAATGGGCAGTGCTTCAATACTATCCATTGACTTTAAGTACTCTGTAGCATTGTCGTAGATACTGGCGACATGGACCATCCGGTATTTTTGATGACCTTGACTAGAACACATGTCTAAAAGATATGAATAAGCTTTAGCTAATGCCTGGCTATCCTGAGCATATGTTTCAATACAGTTTACAACTGTGCCTAAAAAGGACTTATCGAGACAACGGCAAGTATATGACAAATCTGGCTGAGGGCAATCAAATGGAAAGTTTGTAAAATTATTAGCAACGTTCAAACATGCTGCACCTTCGGCACTCGTAATGCCTCGGGCAAAGGATTCAACTGACAAACTCCAAAGTGTGAGAAACAGTACTGCAATCATCACGGAGGAAACAATTATTAAGATGACATATAAACGTTTAAAAAAAAGAAGACAACATTATCAGTTTAGAGAAAGCAAACTAGTATTTGTGCACTTAATCTGACAAGAGTATAAATCTTTTTTTCATACAGTAATCACTGGTCATAATCCTTTTTTTTTTTAGTTCCTTTACCGGAATAAGCGCGCAGCAGAACAATTATCAAATAATCTGGTTCTAATGTACAAAGAGGCTAAGAGACGAATAAACGTTTGGTTATTTCCATTCCATTTACTCATTAGACAGTTAAGTGTTTCATTATTCATAATGAAGGTTTTCTATTGCGGAGCAATAAAAACAATCACGGCCGCCAATATGTACATCCAGTATTTCTGAATGAAGTTTTTATCGTCATCGTCACCCTTGTGATTCTCCTTATTGTTCTTATTTTTGTTCTTTGATTTCTTACCATTACTGCCGTGTACTTTCATATTCTTTTTATCCACCTTCTGCTTGCCCTCTAAAACAGAAAAGTTCACTTTCGGAAGCTTCTGAACATCTTTCACCAACACCTTTATAGGAGCTCCTTTCGAGGCTGCTTTGCCATTTTTGGGGTTACCTGGAGTCTGTAGAAATGCAATAGATTCTACATTCTGTGCTGAGTTCTCTTCAATTTGAAGTATTCCTTTTGTTTCTGGACCGAATGTCTCATAATTGAAACACCTTAAAGTAACATTTTCATGGCAATTCTGAGCAAGAGAAAGGCAGTAACGTTTTGCTTCAAAACCAGTTGAAAGAAAAGACGAGTTCGCTCTCCATCCATTTTCAGTATGCCATATGCTAGTTATTGGTATTGTAGTGGCTTCTTTGCCGCTTTCTGTACTTTGAAGAACCAAGAAATACGCTGATTCGGATTCTAGAGCGAACGCTGTGACGTCGGCAAGTAATGCCGACAATATAAGTGTAATTGAAAGTACAGCTCGCATATGATTTGATATATCGTTCTGTCGAAGCGAAAACTGGGAAATGATATAATCCAAAGAGATAAGCCAAGTCTTCTGATGTTTAACAATTTCTTGGCGAATTAAAATTTTCTCGATCTTGATAGAATTCAACAGTCTCGAAACAGTTGATTTTTTTTGTCCTTCCCTCTCTGCCAAAGAGCTTTTTTTTATCGTTGGCCATTTGCAGACTGTCATCATCACATAGCCAGAAATTATTTACTTTAAGTACATGAAGTTCGTGCCTGCTAATTTATTTGAATTATAATACAGAAGATATAAGCGTGGCTAAACCAGATAGTAGTCATAAAATGTAGCGTGCTGTCTCTCTCATGGTATATACGAATGTTCTGAAACGAATGTTCTGAAACGAAGGTGAGGAGGGGAGGGATAAAAAAAGGAGGATTGGCAATGGTACAAGACCTAAGTGCAGTTTTGCCCTTAAAAAAAAA